>CAJQZM010012222.1:0-15335 GCA_907164665.1 Colias nastes | reverse complement strand
TAACTGAGTCAATTCTTGTGTTTTTGGATGGATAAATAGTAATTGTATATCTGTTTGTTGTTACAAGTACAAAGCATAATGAATAATAAAGAGATTGACCACACTTTTATGTTTTATTCCATTCCACTGCAATTAATATTATGTGGTGGTAGTTTATTGATCACACAATGAATAATTTTAACATTAAAAATCTCACAAAAGTTATATATAGTTATACTATAATAAACCAAATTAAATATCTTAATTTCCTTCTTTTTTAGAAGAAGTGCTTAAATTCGTTTAAAGCATTAGGTTAATTTCGTCATCAGAATAAAAATTAATGAGCTCATTTTGATGAGAAATTCCTTTATGAAAGTGGGTGTTAATAATAAAGGAGATTTTATCTAAAATGTGACGGTAACGAAAGCGATGAAATGACGATAATACTACGACAAAAAGATCTTCATGTCTTCCTTCTAAAAGTAACTTGATCCTCATTACATGACTACATTTTTCAGACTTCTGTGAATGTAGAATACATCTACATAACGATAAGGCTAGATTATACAAAAAATACATATTGTATCCACATTAAAACAAAACTAGTGCATGCTAATTTACATTTACTACGAGAAGTCTACATTTTCTCTGTTGAAATAATAAATTGTACGCAAACAAACCATTGTTTTTCCAGTTGCAATTGCGGTATAGAAAACAGATTTTCAGATGCAGTGCAGTGGGGATCTTCTAGGAAATACTTTTAATTAAATCGAGCTACCTTGGTTCAAGTGTTCTTGCGATAATCTTTATTACGAAATCAAATAATACCTGATGCAGTATCTTTGCATTTACTGCCAAGAAATTATCTTCGCATTTGTTGTGAAATTGTACTTTAAGAAAAGTGAAGCAAATTTGTATTTTTATGAAAATTTGATATACGCGAGAGTGAATAACTTCTACAACATACAGTTTTATGCATTTGTTAATTAATTATTATTTTAATCTGAAACTATAACCAATTTATCCAAAACCTAGATCTAGATCAAGGAAAGAAAGAAAAATGAAGTAATGAAATCAGATTATGCATAATTTACCATCACTAAATTAATGAAAAAAAAACCTCTTTACATAAATAAAGAAAAATATTTATAGCGTTACAAATCTGCAACTAAGAACTTTATGCGTAATATAACTGCTTGGTGAAACAAAATTATTACTATGAAAAGCATGTTGAGTGCGGTTATAAAAACGACAATGTCGCTATATAGGGTGACCTCAGGAATTTAATGTCTCCTTTTATCGACCATTTCCAACAAATAATAGTGCTCTTTTGTTCCAACAGAGCCTAATCTTTTAAGTACTCGTTCACTTGATACGGGTCACTGCTAAAAAAGAGGGTCAACTTGAAATGGATTAATGTTATAGTAATTTCCCAAATGCGACTGCTCGCTTTCCATGCAAAGGACAGCCTTTGCATACATTATTTTTATAAAATAATTTTTTGTTCGTAGTATTGAATATTTATTTGGAACAGGGTATAATTTATAAACTAGGTACATTTAGTAATTTTAAAGTATGGGACTGTCCATACACTCCAAAACGAAATATTAGGATATGTTTTTCATTATTTTGGCATTTAAAGAGCACCTACCTACCCCAACATTTATAGAGCAAGTAAAACTAATAATGATTAATAGACCGTTTTGGTTGGCAAGTTGGCCAAATTCCATTCAAATTATTAAGTATTCAGGTAGAAATCATATCAAAATACTAACGTAAATAAGATTGGTCATCTAGTTCAACCAATCTTAGTTCCTGAAAGTTGATGTCATGTAGTCTGTTCCAGATTACGTTACATTCTTTGATCATTGATATACAAAGGCATGTTGCAGTAACACGGTAAGTTTCCCGAGCCCATTTACTAGTGAAACTACGCTGTTCGTTATATCCTGACACGCATTACAGAATTAAGCTTTGCATATTCCGCAGAGAAACACCCGACGTGCAAACGTTACTCTGATTACTTATTCAAGTGAAGCAATAAATTACCCAGTTACCTACAGACACTTGCAAGCCGCACAGTTATGTAACAGATATGCAAAACTATATCATGTTCATAGAATACACCTTGATGATAATAGTTGGATGCGAGATGGAGGACAGTTCTGAGGCTATCATATTAAGTTGCATTATGTAAAATGTTCCAGTTGCTATACATGGTAAGCTCCCAGTTCTGTAAACCTCTATAATTCTGATTAGATTCGTCCAATATTTAATAGCTGAAGAAAGACTATATAACTACCAATTTATATTGCCAAATTGATTAATAAAACTAGGAACGTATTTCAGAAAACGTAGCAAAAACAATAATTAGGTGCGTCTAACATATAAATCCACAAAATATCCGTTTTATAGTCATACATGTCGTTATAAACAAACGTACAAACCATTTGAAGCTCGAGGAAAACTTATTAGGAGGGATAGTTGTTATTTTTATACGAAAGACCTCGAGTAGCCTACAAATCAAGATAACAAGCCAGATAGACACTAACGGAAAAAATATTTCATACGATAACTCTATTAGGCTGGAAGGTCAAAGGTTATTGTATAATTATATGAATTAAACGTTATTCTTTTGTATTATAACGATTTAACGGCTGTACGATATTCTTATCTTGAAGTATTTTGTTTGTGCTATTTCAATTATGATTTATAAAGCGTTTGTTTATTGCATCAAAAAATGAGTGCGCCATAAATTTAGTCTCAATTTTCAACCAAGAAAAACTTTGTATAGAGTAAAATATAATAAATAAAAAAATATTTTTAAGCTTAATGCTGCCTAGCAATAAGCATAAATATATTATTTTAATTCTCGAATTTAGCTTTTAACCTTTAGAATTCACGTTCTTTTTTCTTTTCAAAATATTAATCAAAGTGTATTGTGTTAGTTTAGAAATAAACTAATAAAGTAAAAGAAAAAAATTGTTTATGAATAAAACAAAGCGAAATTCGCAAGAGATTGAATAAAAATAACTCTATTTTGACAAGGCATTAACTAAACTGCCATACAAATCAACATCCTTTGTAATTGCCACTTAGCTATAAAAATAATTGGGAGACGATAATAATGAAGTTTATTTGTTTTATAAGCGACCGTCGACTCATCTCCCATTCATCACAGGTTCGACACAAAATAAGAGGGCCGTCAGTCAAGGCGCGACTCGGAGAGCGCAGCGCATCGAAGGAAAATTAATTGGAGCAACTTAGCTCATTCTTCAAACCCGGCCTTGCCCAGTGTGCTGCCTTCGCCTCACTCTCTTGATTAACTTCGTAATAAAGCAATTTATTGAAAGAACAACTTTATTACTTTCAAGTTTCTCGTGAATGCGAGGAGGTCCGTGAAAATACAGCCGTACAATGGCCCCAATTGTAGAAAAGATCGTTAAGATTTGGAAAATTTTACCAATTTTCGTCGTTCATCGGCACTTAATCTGTTCGCAACTTTCGGAACTAGAAGTCGGACGATAACTTTGTAAATGTGACGATGATAATAATCTCGATAAATTAAAGCCTATCAAAAACATAATTAACCTCCATTACGATTTCATAGAGCCATCAAGTGATTTATACTCACTTAACGACGCATTGTAAGCCGCCCCTTATTTTCTCCCCATATTTTCTCAGTACACAAGACACGACGACACAGAAAACACCGTTTGTCCCAATGATAAATGTCAGTTTCCCATGTCTGGCCACTTTAACGTTGTTACCCTATAGTAGAATTTATAATAAATTCGTCGGCGCTGGAACGTCGTCGGTGAGGAGTTGGCATTATACCTTGCTCGTTAAATTGACGATCGTTGTAAACGCTAGCGATTCAATGAAGCTTTGTTTTACGAGTGCTATGGCTGCAGCTATTTGTCAAAAGATTCAACTAAACGTTTATCCATTATCTCTACATAAAACGACGCTCAGGTATAACGAGATCAGATGAGCAAGAAAATAATAGCTAACAATGCCGCCGCCGAAAGAGAAATTTTACAATGTCGATATTATGATGATTTTGTTATCAGATTTTTCCATCTCAATTTCTCGTTTGATTCCCGTCGAAAATAGTTAAATCTGTGGGGCTTCAACTGAAAACACGATATCGAAAAGGGATTGAAATCATATCGCCGTATCGGTGTTCAATTACAAAATCATTTCGCTGAAACGAAGTGTGGGAGCTGGCGTAAAAAGCGAAATCCTTGTGTACGGTGAAACTTTTTATGGATTTGGAGAGGAAAATTTATATCACTGTATGCTTTATAGATTCTGTGAATGCGACGTTGGGTTTGAAAATAGCGCCCTTGTTATTTCGAATACGCATTGAGAGGGATAGAAGTACGTGGAGACAGTGTCCCCCGCAATTTCTCTGCTTCCTCGTTATGCGCCGTTTGAGATGCTCTGATAACAAACCGCAGGTTAAGCACGCGTCCCGAATAAATCCAAAATCTTTTATTTGCTACTGGAATATTGAAGAATACCGAATACTGGTTGGAGGGTAATCATCCAGAAAATTAAAGGGTTTCCAAACATAGTTATGTGCTAGGCTAACTTGTTATAAAATATTCTTTGTTCATTTAGTATTCAGATAACATAAAATACCTCTAGGTCTACGTATATTTGACTATAAATTTAGAAATTATAAAATAATAAAGGCTTCGTTTTAAGATTAATTTAAAGAAATGAAAAGTAAACTGTGGTAAAATTTTTCACAAGAAATTTAAAATTTTATTTTTCTTTCCAAGACAAAAGTTACGAAACAATGAACAATATTCTAAGCAAATTATACCATGATTTATATTTTAAGAAACAAAGCCACGCAATTAAAATGAGGATATTAGAAATCAAATCAAAGTTAAATGGAGCGTAGCACCGTGCCTTCCCGGCGGCGGCGGCGCGAACTAAGGCCAAACTTGTTATTCTACAATTTCTACAAGATAATTTTGGCTGTAAGGCGCTGCAAACTACAGTTTGTGTAATGAGAATCAGCTCAGGTTGGAACATTTTCTCCAAGTATTATTATATCATACATAATTGTTGTTAGTTTAATACCTACTACTTATTATATATAAACTGAGGTAGAAGCGGCATACGCGTAAAAAACGTTCCGTTTGAAGTCAGCTAATTTAACTTTTGTGTTTAGTTAGTTACGTTGCTAATTCTTTTTGGCTAATGGTTTAAATGTATTAATTATCTTTGTCTAACGCGGAACGGTTTTAACTGCTAAGTTTGTTCGCATATACCGCTCTACTTCAGTTTATATACCATGTATTCCAAGCCTACTATTTGTAATCTGTTTATGGTAAGTTCGTAATAATTTCTTTTGCACAAACTCTAGCTAATAATTCTTATTAGATCATTTATTTTGACTGTAGTTTTTTAAATGTTGTAGGTAATACCTTATAACTTTATAAGCGTTCTGTTCAACATATGCAAAAGAATAATTTTAAGTAACAAAAATAATAAATAACAGAAAATAAAGCTGTTCATTCAATTCGCTGAAACTTCACTTGTAAAGAACAGTAGGAACGTCGGTGTTAAACCGCCCCATAATTCCACACTACGTTGTCGACTCAATGTTCGCACGTAACATATAAATCATTACACTTACTCCCTGCAGGTTTCAGACTCGACGCAATTGCATCCTTATTCCGTAAGCTATTTATTAATTTGTTTTTCTATAATATGATTCGTACATCATTGGATCTTTATGTCAATTTAAATGCAAGGCATATAGTAGTAAAGCATAGATAGAGGCTTTTTTTCAGCAAACGTGGCACGATTTTTACATATAAAAATACTTCTTTAAAAATATTCATGAAATCAATCCAACCAGACGTTGCTTATCATATATCCGAATTGCTCAAACCTCTTTTAGTAAAAAAACTTTCAGCATTACTCTAATCTAAATACGTAAAGTTCCGAACAACTATACTAACAAAATTCTTCTCCCATAAGACGAAAATTCATTTTTATCCAAAATTTTGAATGGCTAAAGTTCGCACGACTGTAATTTTGTCTTGTATTTAGATATGATTTGTGTTTCTTCTTAAGTATTTGCATAGAATGACGCATTGAATAATTTATTAAAAACTTGAAAACAGCGTCACGCTAGAACGGTTACAAAGAATAAGTTAAAACCAAACTATAGTTTTAAATCTCTTATGATAAAGCGGAGTCGTAAAATATATACCGGAAAGATTCACTTCAATAAAATATTCAGCATTAAAATTTTGCAGGTAACTGTTAAAATCTGAGTAAACTGTATCGTATGTTTTACATTTTATAAAACTCTTGCAAATGCGAATGGGATGCAAGCAAATAATGAATATTCCAATGTGTTTCAATTGAAAGCACAGACAATTTAAATTTTTGATGACAATGTTGTATTCCCAATATAGCAGACTCTCTCACATGGATGCTTTAAAAATATCGTCGTCACATGTTTAATTTTATGTATGACATCACTATTATTCTACTTAATACAAAATATACATATTTTTGAAGTGAAACTTCTTTATCGGGGGTGGACAAAAATTTTTTGTAACATTTTTGCGTTACGTTACGCCGCGCGCGTGACATTTTTGCGTTACGCCGTACTCGTGACATTTTTGCGTTACGCCGTACTCGTGACTATATACATGTTATATTAAAGTGATCAGCAAAATCAAAGGGTTTGTTTTAATTCTAATTCCAGTGAATTTCTAAAAAAAGTAAATAAGTAATTACGTCTATTTTTCTAATACTTAGGTGTAATAATGGTATTTATTTTTCTAAGTTATTTATGATTAACCTCACTTTTTGATTGTATTTTTCAATACACTAACACGTGGGTGGAATTATGGTATCAATTTTTTCTAATACTTGAATGTTGATTGTGGTATTTATTTTTCTAAAATTGTAGGTATTTAAAGTTAACCTCAGTTTTTGATTGAATTTTTTAAAACACCAACACGTGGGCGAGATCATGTTATTTATTTTTCAAGTTATTTAAGCTTAACCTCTGTCATAATATGTATATACTATGTGCGTCATTAATTTCTGACTGTTTCGAGATTTCGACATTAGGAATTTATATTTATTACCTCTATTGTTCGAACAAAAATAAGTTACCGCCTTTAAGAACTTGCCGACAATGTAAGTACAGTATTGTTTCTTAGAAAACATTTTAGGAGTATACGATAATAAATCTATGACTCACGTTAACACGTGTTTGCTTGATTGGTGTTCAATTATGATTTTGTGAATTCAATATTTATATAAGAATAAACCTCAAACTCTTTATGTCCAATCAAAATCCGCCTAAGTCGAAATCCTTTATAAGTTGAAAACTCTATATAACTCGAATTTTTTGGCGTCTCCCTTGGTCTTTTGAACTACCGCACGAGCTGAGCGAGCGAAGCGAGCGAGTCGCGGCAGTGGCCGGCGTAAATATTCAAATAGGTAGCGAGGAGCGAAGCGACGAGCATCTTAGGTTAACTTTTGAACTACCGTACGAGCCGAGCGAGCGAAGCGAGCGAGTTGCAGCAGCGGCCGGTGTAAATATTTAAATACATAGGTAGCGAGGAGCGAAGCGACGAGCATCTTAGGTTAACTTTTGATTTTTGAACTACCGCACGAGCCGAGCGAGCGAAGCGAGCGAGTTTCAGCAGCGGCTGGTGTAAATATTTAAATAGGTAGCGAGGAGCGAAGCGACGAGCGTGTTAGACTAACGTATTTCTGTAATATTGTATACAAGCGCGGTTTCACCGGCGTGGCTATGCTCCTGTTGGTCTTAGCGTGATAATATATAGCCTATATTACTCGTGGATAATGTAGCTTTCGAATGGTGAAAGAATTTTTAAAATCGGTCCAGTAGTTTATGAGCCTATTCATTACAATCAATCAAACAAACAAACAAACAAAGTTTTCCTCTTTATAATATTAGTGTAGATAGTAAATTATTTTTTGAAAAATAAGGTCATAAAGAAGTTTCACTTCTTACGTGTGTACTCTAGTACACGCACACATTTTTTTTTATATTATTTGTTATGGGTGTCTAGAGAGTTTGTGATTTAATATCACGGCTTTATGATTGTATTTGTTTAAAAAAATACAGTACTCCCAAACTGATAATGCGCATAGGAAAATTCGTCACTGTTCGGCAACTGTCATATTCCCCGAGCTTCCGAAGACGATATGTATATAGAGTGGTTAAATGTATTTTTTTCATGCATAGTTTATTAGAATTATGAGTTTTATTGTGATTTTATGGAAAAAGAGATAAGTAACGAAATTTGTTTCGATAATTCAATGTAAGTTAATAGCGAGGATAAGCCACACGATTGCGAATATATATTTGTTGTATTGATTTACTTGGAAAATTCTATACTTAGAACTATTAAAGTGTCTTACTGAAGCTGGCGTAATGATGGATGTATGGAAGGTTAAAATAAGAGAAGTTTATATTTAAAACATTTTTTTTCAAACACTGGTTTACATTAAAATTGTGAAATCTAATCATTAAAATCTCAGTCCAAAGGATTTACAGAATCAGGGATTATCTCTATTTTTGATATCGTAGAATGATCAGAACTTTCATTATGCTCTTATTAATTTTCACTTTCCCACTGCTATCTGCTACCTGTGTAAAAAATCATTTTATCGGAAAATTCAACTTTGAAACAAAACTAAGAAGGGTATGTAACAGCAGCTCTATATAATTCCATACAGAGATAATACGTGCGGTCACCACCAATATATAAAGACGACTGACGGAGTTTTGAATTTTTTGACTGACAGGCTACCGTCACCTACCGCCCGAATTGTTTTCGATTGTGTATGACTGAATTGACTCCTATTTCTTTCGAAAAAGGTGCAAGATGCAAGTGCATTGTTTAGGGCACTTACGATTCAATAATTCGGGGTGATTCGGGTATTTCTGGAAATACGATAATTAGCGAAGATCTGCATGCGCATTATTAATTTTGGAGTACTGTACATATTTGTGTCCCTAATATAAAATATATTTTAAATTTTATAAAACTTGACAGGCCGAGGCGATAGAGAAAACCTATGTTCCGTAGGTATCAGAATTAGAGATAAGCTAGTTTTTTTTGTGTCCAACTCTATAGTTGTCCCAAATTTACAAGCTCAAATAGAGTTCAAAGAATAAATAAATCCACAATTTACTAATATACTTAGTATTAGGTTAAGGAGTTATCACTGTCACATATTTTGTTACTAAAATAAAGAATATACTACATTTACTTTAACGATTTTTTAATCCTTCATGGTTTCGTTGATAATAATAAACAATTTTAGTCCAGTTTCATTAATCCATTTTCCAAATGAAAATGCTAAAATACAATAGAGACAAATTGAGGTGTTTACGGTCGACTTAAACCGAACTCACTATAATATGTCAAATAGCAAAGGTCTAAATTACTGAAAGCGTGTACTTCAAAGAAAGGTTGTATGTGAAAGAAATGAGCAAATAAATCAATTACACACCGGCAGGCGGCGCTTCGAGTAATAATTGGATTTGTACCGAAGAGCCCTGGGGGCCAATCGCCAGTATATTGTCTAACATTCCACGATCCCGGCCAACGTTGTCGGTATTCGGAAAAGAATTGTAGATTTCCTTCCAAATAAATTAAACATTTAATTCATCTTAACGTACGCCCAGCCGAAAACGAAATCCTGCTCTAAATTTGAGACTTAATGAGAAAATTTCCAAGTTTTAATCCAGATTCGGGGAACACAATACAAAGGACCTTTTTCCGAAGTTATAAACATGTGACTCAAAAGAAACATCGTTAATTCCAGGTAGCATATCCATTGAGAATATATTAAAGAGAAACATCTAATGTTTGTATAAAATAGATTTTTCCTGGTAAAAAGTGCTATTTCAAAATATGTCACTTTATTAATCTAGGATTTATGCAGTATATTTTATTGGAAATATTGCATTTCAGATTGGATATTATTAATTTAATTTTTACTAGAATCAAGAGTGAATTACATCTGATTTTATATTGCAGTGTTATTTCTTTGAGTAATTTATTACACTTATAGTATTATTAATATGAAAGTCTGTTTGTTTATTTGTCTTTCTTTCACGTAGTAACAGAGCAATTTTATTATACGATTTTGTGGCTAGAAAATAGAAAATAATATAGACTTCTTTGAACCTAATATAATTCCCATGGGAATTTTGCTTTTGAATACGCGGTTGAAGCCGCTAGCAGAAAGCTAGTCAACTATAAATTATCTTATTTCTAAGCAACGCCTACGAAACTTTTTAATTAGTAACCATAAACAATATATACTAATGTGGGTATAAAGTTATTGTAACTTCCATAAACAAGCGTGTACCTTACAAAGTAATTGTCAGCGAAGTCAGCCAAGCCCTCTTCATTCCACAAAAGCATACAAGTGTAGTTTGCGTATGAATCAAGTCCTTGTTATCCTTAAGCACCGTATTTTAAATGCAAATTATTTGCAAGAGAACCGTATCTAATTGGATGATGCTCTAATGACTTGAGATCTCGTTAATGTTCAAAAGAAATTGCGGAATCAGAATCTGCGGGGAAATAATACATTACTTTTTGTTCGTCATAAATATGCTGTAATTATCGCTTGTGTTTTTGGTTTGTGATTTTAAATGTTTTGTGATCTCGGAATACGACTATATTTACGCAATGTATATTATTTGTTGCCCCAGGGAATGTTGGTTTAAATACTATGAATTGATTGCAAAATATAGAGTTAAAAGACTATTTTTTATCGTGAAAATAAAACTAGGGGGTCCAGTTGAGAGGTTATCTGCACATTGTTATCTGTCGGTCGCACGATAATATGAAGCACACGAGAGCGAAGCCACGGGAGGAAAGCCAGTGCTACAGTATACGTTTATCTGTTTATATCATCACGTGTGACATACGACATTGGTTTATCTAAAAACACCTAAGGAAAGTGGAAGCTGTAGTCTAAACAATTTGTACGTACTCTTTGTATTTTGTCTGTGTCATTAATTTCATTATTTATACATATTAAGTAGTCATGGAGTCAATGGTCAGTGGTCGTTGTATTTACCACATCATATATAACAAATATTAGGGAAGAAAATAAAAATTGTAATTTTTAACTTTTTAGTAAATAATGAATATATATATCTAACTAAACGTATTTAGTAAAGAGTTGTATTATAAATCATTATAGTTAACCTTGACATTGACATAGTCTTTATAATCTATGTTTGCATATTAATATTATGATTAAAACATAACGTAATCACGTCTTCCAAACAAAGCCCTTAGTAAATATCGTTATGAAGGAATACCACGTTATTGGTGCCGAAGGTTTTAGATTATTAATAGGTATAATTAAATGATTAACTAAGTACTTGAAAATTATTACGTCTTTCTAAAATTGTACGGTTAATTTTATATTTTTATTTAGTTTCAGGAATTTTTTAACACTCCAGATCGAATACCTTCATTTTTAATTTAAATATAAACTATTCAAAAGGCTTCTTTAAAATTTCTATTTATTTTGATAAAACATAACAAGTACTCTGATTCAATAGAAGTTATAAAAGCTAGTTCATGTTAATCTCATTACTGTAGAGCCTACTTACCGATAATGATTGCAAGTCTCGTTACTTGATTTTTTCTACGCTATGTAGTAAGTACATTAACACCGCAAGAAAAATACGCTCCAGACGTTCTGAAAATTGCAGTAGACCAACTTCTATATTAAACGTACTGTAAAAATAATGGTCACAGTACCATGCGTCTTAAATCGACTAATGCACTTACAGCTTAGTCATTTCAACCATATTTTAGCACGCGATATTTTGCAGGGAAAATCGGACCTGCAAATTGACTGAGCTTAGCTAATAGGCGTCCGTCGTGCAGCGACGCTGTAATTTTTAATTAATGATACTTTTTTTTAATTCTTACCATTTTTTTGTCGTTAATTTTAATAACTGATTGTGCCTTAATATTTCTCATAATAGAATAGTCCATTGAAAAGTTACATTTGGGGTTGCATTTTTTAGAGGACGCAATTTTATTTTTTTGATGTGTAGAGGGGGTCAGTGTGAAGCTATCACCAAGTTTGTGGGGTCGCCACCCTTGTCCCACGGCCGCCATCTTGAAAATAGGGGGTTGAAATGGTTTTTACGATATATCTCTTAAAATATTTATCTGATAAAAAAATCGTTTACATTATTTGTTGCAAATTAAATTTCCTACAACTTTGGTCCAGTATTTTTTTGTCGTAGAACTATAAATAAAAAAGTTATAAGCGAAAATGTTTAGAAATTAGAGATATTTATATTTTTCAATAAAACTTTTTTTTGTCATTTTACGAAGAAATGATATCAGACCATTTTTGTAGATTGCTTTTCAAGGAACAACTTTTATATACAACATTTTTTCATTAAGTAAATAGCTAAGGTTTTACAGCGCTCCGAAGTGAGTACTATTTTTCAATACTCTTAACTATACAGTATACAATCATCAGTATACTGTATAGTTAAGAGTCAGTAGTTGTCATCAGTATATGTTTTTTTACAATATAATTTTTTAAAATAATTAATTTTGCAATATTATTAATAATTAATTATTTACTCTTTTTTCCCACCACCTAGGAGGTAGTCTGGAAGCGCGTTTTTTTTTACTTCGAAAAGCAGGGCTGAAATGTTCTTCAGTGTGCTTCCATTGTTCTGGAGTCTGGGAGAAGAGTCAATAGCCAATATATGTATAGTTAAGAGTACTGAATAATAGTACTCACTGCAGAGCGCTGTAAATCCTTAGCTATTCACGTAATTAAAAAAATGTTATATTTAAAAGTAGTTCCTCGAAAAACAATCTACAAAAATGGTCTGATATCATTTCTTCGTAAAATGACAAAAAAAAGTTTTATTGAAAAATATAAATATCGCTTATAACTTTTTTATTTGTAGTTCTACGACAAAAAATTACTGGACCAAAGTTGTAGAGAATTTAATTTGCAACAAATAATGTAAACGTTTTTTTTATCAGATAAATAGTTTAAGAGATATATCGTAAAAACCATTTCAATCGCTATTTTCAAGATGGCGGCCGTGGGACAAGGGTGGCGTCCCCACAAACTTGGTTTAAGCTTCACATTGACCTCCCCTACACATCAAAACAATAAAATTACGTCCTCTAAAAAACGCAAGGTTAGGCCTAAAAAATGTAACATTTCAATGGACTATAAGTGGCGCGTCGATAGAAGCTAAACCATCATTATTACACTTGGAATTTTTACAATTTTTTTTTTGTACTTTTTCTTTTTTTTTAAACCATTATAATATTTATACGGGTTCATATTTATGAGTGAGAATTTATGTAAATTAATGTTTCGTAGCATTCTAAAATTTAAATTTCCGTTTATTTTCCCTCGGAAATAGTTTCGAGGACCACAATTTATAGACATTTGTTTCCATTCTGGAAAGCCTTGTAATGTAAACCTTTTTACTTGTACAAAAATATTACGATAAATTGAAATAAAATGCTCATTTTCATTTTCACGTTTTTGAATTACATATAATTATTATTAGACTAGGGTAGATAATTTTTGAAACAAAAAAAATTGCAGTAGGATGAAAACCATTAGAAAAGGAGGGGAATATGATAAAAATAAAAGTAAAAATAAATTACGGTCAATCCGAGTTCGGGAAGTGGGAGGGGGGAGCTTTTAAGAGAAAAAAATGGTTTCTCTCGATTTCCGACAAAACTACAAGTCCTACGGAAAAAAGTTCAATGGCAAAGTTGTAGGTAATTAAAAGATCTACAACTTTTGTATTTGCAATTTTTTCATATAACCTCAAAATTTAGGTGAAAAATTCAAAAAACCAAGTTTTTGGTTTTTTATTTGTATCTACTTCAAAATTTATTTTTTTTCTACGAAATTTGGGGAAACTTACTTTATTATGTCCCAAATACACTGTAATTTATTTGATTGAAAATATTTATTTTTTCGCTTTATTTTGAATTAATACCAAAAAAACAACCTAATTTTCAATCGAAAACTCACCCGTCAAAATATCAGCTTTTTATTACCTACAACTTTGCCATTGAACGTTTTTCCGTAGGAATTGTAGTTTTGTCGGAAATTGAGAGAGACCATTTTTTTCTCTTAAAAGCTCCCCCCCTCCCACTTCCCGAACTCGGATTGACCGTAATTTAATTTTCCTTACATTTTTATCATATTTTCCTCCTTTTCTAATGGGTTTCATCCTACTGCGATTTTTTTTCACTTTTTATTATTTTTAAAGGCTTCTACCCTGGTGTATATACCTAATGTAATTTATTAAATGTGTACGACATGTTAAATTATCTTTACGATGCGCTTGTAGCTATAATATAGTTGTCTTCCACGTGTATATAATGTTATTAATTTTATGTATTAAATATTATAATTTAAAGTTCAGTTGGATTTGACCCTTTAAACAGACAGACATCTATAGATTACGCACATACAACGAACATATCCCCTTATCATATTACTCATAATCTAATATATAAAATTCTCGTGTCACAGTTTTCGTTGCCATACTCCTCCGAAACGGCTGGACCGATTCTCATGAAATTTTTTGTGCATATCGGGTAAGTCTGAGAATCGGCCAACATCTATTTTTCATATGTAGGTACCACGGGCGAAGCCGGGGCGGACCGCTAGTATACATATAATCTTGTTATATAAAAACCCTTACTCTTGCCCGCGGCTCCACACACGTAGACTTCATACGATAGACACAGATTTTTATTAAATAGTCACTGCTATAACGTGTTTGCTGTTCCAACCCATACAATATTTTAATTTCAGTAAAAAGAAGCCCATATAGTACTCTATATTCTTATCACAATTTGTCATAATTGATTCAAAGTTTTGAGCGTTAATGCAACAGATAAACATAAAGAGACCTTTGGCATATCGACGAAACCTGAAAGATGAGCGCATGTCATCTTGTGAAAAACAGTAAATTTCAAGTTATTTGGGCGTACTTAATTTATAGTAACAATATCTGTTATTTATTATCTACTAAACAGTCCATTAAATTTCTATGGAATAATATTTACAGCACCTGCTTACAAAATATCCTTCATGAAATTTTAGGTGGGCAGCCATGATAGAATGATAGAGAAGAATGTTATATTTATCTCCAAAAACATATCTAAAAATGTATTATTTATACAAGTATTGTTTCCTATTATTATTTATACAAGTATTGTTTCCTATTTAATTTTATTAGCACTGTGGAATATATTTAATGCCATTGATAACCTTTACATAGA
>CAJQZM010012221.1:0-23464 GCA_907164665.1 Colias nastes | reverse complement strand
CGACTATATGCCTATATATTCTTGCCGGCTCTTCTCTGTTGAGGCGGTTTTCCGAACCAGTGGTAAATTCATATTTTGTCCTTATACTGACGATTTTAAAACGTTTCTGGACGAGGTCTGGTTGATGAATGAAGGTTTGAGTTTGAAAAAATTATTAATTAATATCGATTTGAATACATATATTGTAAAAATTATTATAATTTTGAATATACATATACTTAATGGAAAAAAAAAAGAAAAAAAAATGAAAAGGAGAGATGTTGCATATAGATAGAATTATATTACAAGGCCGGGTGACACATTCTACTCTATCGCTGGTATGGAGCGGACGTGTCAGGGACACAGTTGTGTTTACTAACTGATACTGGTGCTTAGGTATAGACTAACATACCCGAATAGAACATAATATTTTATTTAATAAAATTAATTGAAAAAAATTAAAAATTTCTAAAATAAAGGAGGGATGTAGTGTATGTGAGTGAAAGAGAGGGAAGTATTATGTCATCTCTTGCGCACGTGCAACGGTGACACCGCTCACACAGCTCAGTTGGCTGCAGGCGGTCGGAGTGAGAGGTCGTGTGCGTCTAAGAGCCGATAATAGGGAAGGACATACACTACACTGATCAACAGTTTTTGTATAAAAGAGTAACAAACATACATTCTTAAATTCTTACTAGTTCCGTAGATTATAATTTTTTATTTCCATATAATATCTAACATATATTAAGGTATGCATACTGGGCCATATAAATATCTTATCTATACTAATATTATAAAGCTGAAGAGTTTGTTGTTTGAACGCGCTTATCTCAGGACCTACTGGTCCGATTTGGAAAATTCTTTCGGTGTTCGATAGCCCATTTATCGAGGAAGGCTATAGGCTAATTATTTCATCACGCTAAGGCTAACAAGAGCGGGGCATAGCTTGTTCGATTATGTAGGTTATTAGAAGTTTTACTCAATCATGCCGAAACTTTTTAGTGAAATGTCTCACGTTAAACACAACATGATCTCGTTCTTCTACTATGAATTTTAAACTGTAAATGATTTGAAACATTTGGTTTATACATAAACAATTAACTAGAAATAATTAATTAAAGATATCCAGAGTTTTTTACGGTTGTCCATTAACAACTTTTACATCTTTTGAAGGTTTATGATTATGTTTTAAATTAGATTGTTTGGAGCAGAAAAGGTTAAAATTTCGAATAGATCCTATTACCTTCCCGAAATACATTTTCATTTGATGCAATAAAATACAGATCGCATTATTTCTCTAATTCGATGTCATTTATTAATATTACTGTTCGGAATAATTTATGGTTCAATATTTGGAGAGACGAATAATGTCACTTGCTTTCATCTTCATTAATTAATTTTTTTTAAGTTTTCATACAAATTTCAAAAAAAAAACACTGAAACGTGACGCAATTGTAGTGAGTGTGCTTCGTATTAAAGTTGCTTATTCAATGACTACAAGATAAAAAAATAGCATTTCAATTGCCTATGTAGGTAAAAATATCTAAATATATAAAACTTAAAGATGATTGACTGACTGACATAGTGATCTATCAACGCACAGCCCAAACCACTGAATGGATCGAGCTGAAATTTGGCATGTAGGTAGATGTAAGGATGTAGGCATCCGCTAAGAAACTATTTTGATCAATTCTACCCCAAAGGGATAAAATATGGGATGAAAGTTTGTACCATGAAAATTTATCTTTTTCACGCAGGCGAAGCTGCGGGCAACAGCTAGTTACACATAAAGTAAGATACCTCATGATCGTCATTACCTCATTATTGGCTTTAAAAACGTACATTATCAAGTAAAAACAATGGTTTTAACATCGATACAAATTGCAGAGTTTCATGCGGTTCGTTAAAAGCTTTCGCTTATTAAGAGGGGCAAATTGTACCATCGAGTACACGGCTTACATTACGGCATAAGATGTCTGGCAATAGCGCGGTTGTTAAAGCACGAACAGTAGCGGAGGCGGGAGCGGGTAAATCAAGTCAAAATTCTTTATTGTGAACCATACAGAAATATATACGATCAGCAGGGTGAGACGAATGTCAGAGAATAGAATCGCTAAGGAATAGAAACTGCTATCGCCAAATTATTGACATAAGCTCATGACATTTTAGTAATGGTTCGGTCACACCACCAACGGCGACGACGACCACGACCAAAATTCCCATCCAGACAAAATTTGTTCAAAATAAAACATTAAAATTTCCCCTCATACCGGTACTCGGAAAGAAAAAAATTTCGAGGTCAATTAATAAAAAAAACAGGTTTTTTACGATTTTCGCCGAGACGGTAAGTTAATTATAATATAATCACCTCGAACCAAAATTATTGTAGATCATAAAATTATCTATAAAAAACTTCAAATACATTTTTTTCTAGGAGCCACCGTTTCTGAGAAAAATCTATTTTTTCATTCATTGATCTCAAAAAAAAAATTCCAATCACCAGAACGACAGGAAATTTTAATATTTTTTTTAAAATTATGTTTTGTACAATTTTGTTAAATTGCGACTGGATGAAAACTTTGTTCGTGGTCGCCGTCGTCGTTGGCAGGGTGAACAAATCCTTCGCAAAATATCATACGCTTATGACAATTAGTATCGATAGCGGATTCTATTCCTTTGCGTTTTGACGTTTGTCTAAGCGCTCTGGTAAAGACGCAGTGTATATTTAATATTATATTTAAGAATCACTGTTAATGAATGTTGGTTGACCAAATAAATAAATAAATGACAATATGTATACGTAATTTATTATGTGAATTTGGATTATATTGCGAACCTTCTCTATTTTGAGGATTGAAAAGCGCTCCTAAACGAAGTCTAAAGGAGTAAAATAATATGATTTATAGCATATACGGGACTGTTTCTACTTGCCCGGTAACTGGTATACTTTCACTGACTTTGTGGCTAATTTATTAAACCAGATTTAAAGTGTACAATTTATTTTTGACCTTAATCATAACTCTTTTTAGACCTCAAAGTTATAACCTACATAGCCCACGGCTTTGTAATAACCATCTGTTTACTCTTGGGATTATAAACAGAAATGTTTGTATGTATGAAACTGTAAGTAAATAGACAAATATATGTCTAATCTTAGGCCTTTTGTGTAGATAAGCTTATACATCAACTACAATATCTATTGTAAAATATACTTGACTCTAGGATAAAGATAAAATAAAGACAAAAATAATTCCAAACATTTATTTCTTTCATAACAGTTCTTTGAAAGCCCTTTTAAGCCATAAGTTTTAGGAATTTAGGAATTAGGTACTAACATTTCTTAAAGCACTTTCTACGAAGAAAAGCTGTCAAGAAACACTTTTCTTGACTTTTTTATATAAAATTATAAATAGCATTATCTTATAAATAGAGCCATACAATTATGTTCTTCAATGCCAGTATATAAAGTAGAATAAACAGAATAAATGTACTATGATATTCCTTTCATTTGTGGGGAATAAGTTAGTTTGTATCGTTCAGAATGTATATTGTGTAATAATTCATTATTAAAGTCTGTATCAGTAATTTGTAATTACGTATGAATTATTATAACGTTTTACTGAGGTTTTTCAATATCTTAGACACTGAGATTTTGCTATTTTTATTTAAAATGGAATAAAATTTTCATAATTTTATACAGAATATAAAATTGTTTTATAATAGTAATATAATATAAATTATAATTAAATGAATGTTTACTCGCAGTGAACGACTTAGCTGAAATTATATACAACCACGTTATAGTTAAATTGCAGTAACGAATGACAAATTAAACAAATCGTTCAATTTTATTTCCTTTATCACCAAGTCCCATGTTTCCAATTTCACACTTAAATTTGAACCACCATACCAGGACTAAGTCAAAAATTATGCAAATTAATAAAACAAAAAGGTTTCCCTCTTTCCTTCGTTCTCTACATTTTCTATAGGGACGAATTTTCCTGTACACAAGAAAACTCCAGTCAATATTAATAAATATTGATTTTCGAACAAATGATTTGGGTCACGCAGAAGGCTCTATAGCTGAGGCACACCTTTATTTGCCAAACAAATGATTTGTTTACGAACTGCTTAATTGTTTTATGCTTTTTATAAATGTATTGAGAAGGTCTATCATCTAAGATATGCCATTTCATTATTATGAAAATTTCGTTAAATATTTTATTACCTACCAAGAGGAATTTTTCAAACTACGATTATACTATTTATTCTTGTTGTAATTTAGGAGGAATGTAAAAATAGAATGGAAGTAACTTAATATAGAAGAATATATCCGCTTGTTACACACAATTCTCTTAGATCTAAGTAATTTCTGAACCTAAGTACATTAATACTACTTCAGTACGTGTACAACTTCAGAAATTCCTAAATAAAAAACTACAATACCAAATGCCTTCCAAGGCAGAGGTCGTGGGTTCGATTCCCACCCGGGGAAAATATTTGTGTGATGAACCTGTGTTCATCACACACTAAAATCTTTCAATTCATAACACTAACATCTCTATGTTTGCTCTGTGTCTGGGTGTTAATTATTTACATAAGTATTTATTTAAAATTATATATGTATGTTTATCAGCCATCTGGTTTCCATAACATAAGCGATAGCTGGGATCAGATCGTGCCGTGTGTGAAAATTGTCCTGAAATATTTATTATTATTTATTTATTAAATAAGTTGATCAGAAGTTTCTTCACAAAGCTCAACATACTAAAGTATTTATAATATAAGGATAACAATAACTAGGATCGTTTGCTTGTTCATATTGAACTTTAGAAATCAATCTCCGAAACGATACCAAAATAATATTATGTGTATCATGCGATACGAGAACAACTCACTTCGTATTTGTAAGTATATGGAGAAATTCCAGGAAATATTTCGTTGAATAAACATGCATTGGAATAGAAAATCATGATAGCGAATAATACAGATTTTATTTTTACAGATGTTATTGAAAATATATTCAGAAAGTTTCTTTCATAAAATAGTACAATATAATACGTTTTTCCTTTACAATAAAAGCCATATTCGAAAAGCACGCCTAATCTTATTACACACCTCAGTGTGATCTTTTATTGGTTTTACACCTTCCGATACGATATCAAAAATTTATAGTATGTTACCTTACATATAAAAAAGTATTGTCTTTAAGCAAGTATAATATTATATAAGTTGAGTATGAAAATACAAATTTAAAACAAATCTATGATGAGGCTTTTTTATAATACACTTGTTTGCCAAGCTCTTTTATACGACTTGCACTACTAAGTATAATCTTCTATCCTACTTTATCACTTTAAATTTCTATTGAAACACGTGATTCTCAAAGAGCTTTGTAAATAATAATTATGACGAAGTATTGAGTCCCGTGAACCCTTGTGTATAGAGTAAAGACATTCAACATCGACGATATCGTGAGGAATAGGAATCGTATCGGATGATATAAAAGTCTTCACGGTTGATCAATCAAAGCTCTGTAGAGATTACGTGTGTATTGTAATAATGGAAAAGGAATTGGCGCGGATTCGGAAATTATTTTTGCTTTAATTTTCCCGCGTAAAAGAAAAAAAAATTCTTCAATAGATGTTTTTATATCGTAATGGGTTTCCATTATTAGATGATGAAATACGTATTTCTTTTGAAATCTTAGTGTATTAGGTGTGGCGACTTAACTTTTGTATTCGAATTGACGAAGAAAAACTAGTTTTATATATACATTGCAATATTTGTAAATGTATTTGGACTTCGGGAATTACGCTTTTGTACGAAAAGTCAATCCATGTCTTTCTTTTCAATTATACGAAATGTGGTCATATTATTTTTTGTAATAAATTTTACGTTTAAGATAAATAATATTATGTGATACCACAGACTAATAATAATATACTACGTATACAAGTGATACTATATAGACTTTATGTTCACTTTTTTAATATAATAATGTATTGAATAGAACGTCAATTACATGGGAACGAAGCTAACATAATATAAGTTACAAAACATAATTTGTAAGAATGTAACTCTGTAACTCATTACAAAATTCATTTTTTTAAAGTACAAAATAAAGCATCCTTCCTCTCATAAGAAACATCGTGGCAAATTACCTAATTCTTTTCCTTATTAAGATAAGAGCCTCAAAAAGCAAGGAAAATGTAAGTTTTTGTTTGATAAAACTTTTACTCCACTACATCTAGCCGACGGCAAGGCACTCTTAATTATATAAATTCTCATTATTTTTAGGACAGTAATGCGATGGGGTCCCTGAAACTTTCGTATTTTACAATGTTAAGTAAGCCCTTAAAAAGGATAACGAATGGCCGATAAATGCCAAGTGCGTAAATTTTAGTAGCATTTTCCAAGAAGATTATTATACGTCTTCTTTTCTAAATGTAAAAAAATTCGAGTTAGTTACTACCTCAATAATAGATGTGTACAACAGCTGTTGTACAATCTGTTGATTTTAATGACTTTTTGTGTGATCTTGTAATATTAAGCTTGTGAAAATATGCAAAGATAATCACGTAATCACTACATAGTATAAAACAAAGTCGCTTTCTCTGTCCCTATGTCCCTATGTCCCTTTGTATGCTTAAATCTTTAAAACTTCGCAACGGATTTTGATGCGGTTTTTTTAATAGATAGAGTGATTCAAGAGGAAGGTTTTAGTATATAATTTATTAGGTTCTAGACAAAGCGGGCGAAGCCGCGGGCGGTAAGTATTACATAAGGTTATTTTACTGTAATTTTTGATGTATTGAAAAATATACCTAAAAATTCTGATGAGGATCCCTCTATCATTTTTGTAATTAATTTATTTTGTTTGAATTGACAAGATTATGTAAATGTATTTATTAATTTACTCTCTGTGTTTATCCATTTTTATTTGATGGAAGGTTCTCAATGTTTTTTTTTTATTTATATTTTATAACATCGATCACACAGTTGTTTTTGAGTTTGTTAAATCTAAAACTGAGATTGCATTTTATTCGTTAGCTAAAAGAAAAATCGGGAGACGATACCGTAATCACACAATAATAATAATTAATCTCCTTTAAAACATCAAAGTTAAATTAGTATGTACTAAAAGCTCAAAGTTCAAATTCCAAACTTTGTAATAATATGGATGAAATAAATACAATTATTTTATGTCACTTACATCTACAATGAGATATTTTATTTCAAAAGTAAAATAGTAGTTTGTATGCGAACAAAAGTTTCTTCGACAGGGCTGCGATTTTTCCGCACCTGTATAGGGTTGTCAAAATTTATCGCCCCTCGGAGTCGGAATCACACCGTCTGAATAAAACAAAATGACTGGAATATTCCTTTGTTTCTGGTGAAATAGCGCGAAATATCTTCAGATACACTGTTATTTTTATGAACATTTCTCAGAATTCCGAGCATATATCTCTATTCTCTATGTATATGATTTTATGAATATAAAGAATTTTTTTCTAGGACAGGTATTCAGCAGACAGCAGTAGTAATAAATGCTCTCATGAATAATTTTCACTTTCGAACAAAAAACTTTATAGTAATGTAATTATTCAAAATTGGTTTAGTAATTTTATGCTTACATATACATAGACTAACACCATAATAGTGAACGATTTTTACGTACATAAGGAAAATCTAAAAAATGAAACGTATTTTACTGATTTTGCTCAGCAGTATATAAAGCAAAATGAACCAAAAACACCAATACAAAACCTTTCAACGAATAATGCGATTCACGTAGTTCTAAATCCCACCGGTCGACCGAAAACTTCGTAACTATGTTATTGTAAAACTGCTCGAGGTTGTTGTTGGCGTGTATTTGACCTAATTATTAACTCTATATATTTTGTAATTATTTATTGTGTGTGTGTGGCATTAAACTCTTAAACGGCTAAACCGATTTTGAAGTTTTTGTGTGTTCAGATGATGAGATCCTTCTCCTAACAATTACGAACACATCAAATTTATTGAAATCGGTCTCGCTGTTCACGCGTGATGCTGTTACCAAGGGAAATAGGCTTTAATTTTTAACCGACTTCAAAAAAAGAGGAGGTTCTCAATTCGACCGGTTTATATTTTTTTTATGTATTTTTCCGATTTCTCCGAGGTATCTGAACCGATTTACGTTATTCTTATTTTGTTACATGCGGAATGGTTTCGAATTGGTCCCCTAAAAATTTGATTCGGATATACCCAGTAGTTTTTTTAGTACAATTTAATCTTGACCTCTCTTACTGCATTTGTATAGAAAACTTCGGTTATATTAAACAGGCTAATCTTAACTTGTTTTCCGACCGGTATTATTATCTTGCTTTGTATAATATAATTTTGCTTGACCTATTTGCTGAGAAGTTTTTACACGATCCATCAAGTGTACTTAATGCAAATAAAATGTAAAATAGGCTTCTCGTGTGCATGAAAATTCAAATATTTTGATGCTTATAATCATAATTAGCTTTTAAAATGTAGGTAAATATATCATACTGAAGCTTATATCAGCCTGCAGTTTCGTTTTTTTTATATTTATATCTTTACAAAATAACATTTAGATACGATCAGTTACTTTATAATATTGAATGCTATTATATACTTTACAATACTAAAAATATTGAATGCAAAGTAACTGTACTTTGCATTCAATATTTTTAAAACTAAAAAAAAATATAAATCGAATAGCCATTGAAAATCATTAATAGGTATCTTTATAAAAAATATTTATCATTTTAGTTCTTTTTCTATATTTTCTAAGCGAAAGGTAGTTATATTTTTGAAGTTATTGAACTTGCTTACTTGTTTTCTTTACAAATTCAACCGAAGTTGTTAGTAAGTTATTAAAATTAAATCAAGTCTTCTTAGAATTGCACATTTCTTTGAATGCAGTTTAGAATTCAAGTGATCGTGCGGATCTAAGATTCATTAGCAAGTTTAACTTAGTTCTACGGACTCAGAGTTAAGTTCAGTCTAAGTACTCTGGCCATTAAGCCTTTGCTAGTAAGTTAACTTACGACCGATCTCACCGCATTATATAATTTGCTTACTTAGTTCTATTCTGAAATATGACAGGTTTTTGATGGAAGTTTAAAAAGTTATAAGATGTTTAATTAATGATACATAGGTACAAATGTATTAATTATCCTTCAGACAAATACAGGCTTAGATATTACAGCTATTTAATTTATTAACACGTTCACTGCGGCATGTCCAGTATCGGGCCATCAGCGACTACACCACAGTGCGGCGCCCAAAATCGCAGTTTTCACCGTGGTGCGGCGAGGTTTTTTATATGTTAATCAATGACTAGAAAAGAGACAAATATATTTTTGTGATCACAGTTTGAAGTAGGACTCAATTTCGTTTAAAAATCGTATGGCAAAATATTGGACACAACGCATAGAAAAGAAACCGTTTCTTTTGTGTGCGGCATGTCAAATATTTTGCCATGGACAAGCACCTCATGCCGCACTGTACTGCGAGCGCGCCGCGTGTCAGTCTCGCATAGTGATGTACCAGGACCGCACGCGTCGTTATTACAAATTTTTAAATGACAATGATACCTTAGAGGCTTTAGTTTTTTTACTTTCTTTTATTTCGTAGCATAAATGCAAAAATGTGATGACAGTTGTGAAAATAATATAAAACATTAAAACAAAAGTTACTGAACAAATTAAAACAAAAGTTACTGAACAATTTCCTGATAGTACTCTATCAAGTACCTTGTTTTATATGTGTTTTTTTTTTGTATCGACGATCTCGTTATCTGTTAACAAACAGACTGAAATATACAAAATTGATTTATATCGATATCGATGTTTTATTTTACAGTGTTTCCCATCGCTATTACTGTAAACATGCCGTATCAACGCAGTGCGGGATGGCAAATAATTTTTCACAAAATCAGGGGTTTACATTTTCCCTCATATCTTTTAAACTATTGGGTCAAACTAAAAGCTATTTATGCGGTATATACTAGACTATATATACTACTATCTGAAAAAAAAAATTTGAAATATCTTGAAATTTCATGAAATTATTAACCTTCAAAGTCAGAAGGTGCGATGTGATAAAAATGGCTCATGACGCACAGTGGTGAACTTGCCGATGTGAAGTATGGAAGACATGCCGCAACAACGGTAAGTTTGGCATTTTAGGTGCCGCAGTGAACGTGTTAAAGACCGTTCTGGTGCTCCAAGCGTAGCAAGTCGAGGGGACTACTGAAAACCGGCGCCTCTCTGCTAATACCGAGAGGCAAATGCTGAGTAGTCCACCTTATCACAAAAACTGACCAAATATGTAGTAGAATATGTATATCAAATGTAATTTTTTTTTAATGTTCTTAAAAGCTAAAATTTTGTATTTGTGATTAAATGTATTTTCTTTCTTTCTATTTAAGTCAAAAATTTCAAGCAAAATTTACGGACAATCGATTACCAAACCGCTCTTATATTGGTTCATCCGTTTCAGATCTACTAAAGACAGGCTCTCAAATTTATAAAATTTAAATAATAATGTGTCGCGGTTTATCATGTAGGTATACATGACCGCCTCCTTGGTACAGTGGTTGACGCGTGAGCGTAACACCAAGGGGTCCTGGGTTCGATTCCCGGTGGAGACGACGAAAAAAATGTCTCGGTTAGGCAGGACACAGAAGGCTGATTATACCTACTTGTCCCTAGAGAAAATCGATCAGTGAAACAGATGTGTAATATCTCCCCTTACCCCACTAGGGGACATGGGACTTCACTTTTTATACATGTATAACCTAATAGAGGTAACTACTAAATAGTACCATATCAAAATAAAAATGATACATTCTATTCAGCATACAAATTCGTCATAATTATATTATGATGTATTTAAGCAGTATTTCTGAATTTAGGCATCGGTCTATCAACCAATAATAAAGGCCTCTTAACAACCCAACCTTTTAAAATTGTATACCTATAATAAAATGAAATCAATACCATTTCATTAAGTCGAGCGCTAAGAAGCTTAACTCAATAAAAAAATTAATTCAAGATGAGAATAATACTTCGATAATTATGTTTGGTTTGATTAATTAGCATTTATATGGGTTCGCTTCATTAAGGCATATTTATTCTATTATGAGGAACGATTGAATTACTATTGTTGGTAATTAAATGGAAATCGAAGTACCTTTATCATATTATATTTCTCAGTTAATACAGCATATTATTTTCTATAATCTGAAATAAATAATTCATTTAGGTATAACAAAAAATTCAAACAAACTTCAAATCGTCAGAACTGGATAAAAAAGCTACTATTTGATATTTCGTTTAATAGCATTTAAATGCTTTATAAATATAAAGAATATAACAAATTTATAAAAAGGTAGGTACTAGCTTTCAAATTAAAAATAATCATCAAAATCGATTCATCCAGACGAAAGTTATGAGGTAACAAAACCCATATAAAGTCGAGTAACCTCTAAGTAGTAAGTAACCTCTTTTTTTGAAGTCGGTAGAAAAACAATATAACTTCAAGCTTTGTAATAAAGCCTGTGATATCAGACTGTGATATGAGCTCTACAAACATTTTTGTGTCAAGTTGAGATCAACTGAGATTAAACTTTCTTAATCATGGATGAAGTATGCGGTCGGAAAATTAAAAAAAAACATACTCGTATATATTAAAGTTATTTTTATGTGTTTCTTGTTGTGGTATTTAGGTTTTCTTAGAGTTCTAGAAAACGTTTTTTTTTACAGTTTTTGTTAAATAATGTAAATAGAATATAATTTTGGGTTTTTATGAAAAAATTACTGTACCGTTTGTGTTGGAAAAATTTATACTAATGTTTAACAGGATCTACCTGCCAATTGCCTTATAAATAATATAGGCATTATTATTAATAGGCTCATAATATTTCTTACTGAAAAGCATTTATTTTTCTTTTATATTCAAATATTATATTGTTAGAATATTTTAATTACTAGGTATTTTATCCACGTAGCAAAACGATATATTAAATTACACCAACAGTTAGTTGAAAGTTTCTCTAACATAAATCCATTTTCCCAATAATACATTATTCAAAGTTCCGTAATTCGTAATAGTAATACTCGTAATCATATTACAACTAGCTGCAGGATATACAAGGTAATTTTAACGTTACCTATTCCTTCTGCCTTGAGGCAAAACTAAAATGAAGTGTTTACTTAATTCGAATAGACGTAGAGGAAGTTGATATATTTTTATGTATATTTTAGTACGTAGTTATGGAAATCTTATTGAATAATAGAACAGATAATGAAATACATGCGTGTTTCTACATTTGAGAATCGAAACGAATGACAAATAAAATAAAGACCATTCAAACCATACCTACTAGACTACAGGCCCGTGTTGAAAAAATAATGGGTCATTTGACCCACCAGGTGACCTATCTAGAACGATATAAGAGTATAAAATAATAAGATTCAGCACTATGATGTCACTTGTAAGCTGTCCACCTGAGTGCAGACGAGAATTCGAAAGTTGAGGTAGAGATTTTCTCCCCTTGTCTCCATGATTTTTGTACGGCGTTGCGGAATAATTGATTAAAAGTAGTATAGAAATAGTATGACACAGATGCCGTACAAAATCAAATGACCAAATTTACCCCGGCAACTGTCGAAAAATAAAAATAAATTCCGACTTTATGGACCACCATTTTTGTACGGCATCTGTGTCATACTATTTCTATACTGCTTTTAAGCCATTATTCCGCAACGCCGTACAAAAATCATGGAGACAAGGGGAGAAAATCTCTACCTCAACTTTCGAATTCTCATCTGCACTCAGGTGGACAGCTTACAAGTGACGTCATAGTGCTGAATCTTATTATTTTATGCTCTTATATCATTCTAGATAGGTCACCTGGTGGGTCAAATGACCCATAATTTTTTCAACATGGGCCTGTAGTCTATACAGACAAAAAGAGAAATTGGAAAATATTGATACAAAACAAAACACGATTTCGTTTTTGAACATAGAGCTTTGCATAATCTGTCTGCTTATCATACACCTAATTCGGTTCAACAAATTTCGCAGGGAAGTGCAACTGAAAACTTTAACAGCACTTTTTAATAGAGTAGTACCTAAACAAGCTACTTTATTTAATTCAAAAGTAATTTCAAAAGTGCTTCTAGAAGAAGTCTAATTGAATAAATAAATGTTTGAGTTTGAGTTTGAATGTTATTGCCTTAAAAAGTGGTGAAAGACTATCAAACATACGTTCATACTATTACATTAGTGGGATTCATTCTACCATATTGCACTGAGTACACTCAAAATTGAGAAAGCTTTGAGTCGAGGTAAATCCCCTCAAATGGTGGTACTTGAGCGCAATCGACCCAGTTTCTATTGTGTGGGTGTCGAATTGAGCAGTGGAAGCTAGATGCATAGTTATTTGAATGTAGATTATTGTAAATTATACCAAAATTAGTAGATTATTATGATTTCTACCAATCAAATACATTTGTAAGGTTTGGAGTGTGAATGGGAAGAAAAATTAAACGTTTCTTTACTTTTATAATAATAACATAGTTTTAAGGTATACTAACATTTATATGGATGAAAATCTGAATAAATAAATAAATAATTTTACTGCAAATGTGTGGGTTAAATTCAAGTTATTTAATCCGTGCATAACGCAGAAAATAACAAACATTTGAAGACAAGAAAATTCTACAAAAATAGTTTTTAATGGCAAGTGATAACATAAATTTAATATCGCCGTAAAATTTTAGCTACCGCAAAATTACTGTCTAATAAAAATATATGCGTTTTATTGCAAGCAAGTGTCACACAATTTGCCGATTGATAACAAACGTGTGATAATAATCGAACAGTTTTTATCATCTTACAGCGACATATTATTGGCGACATACATAAACTTTCTATATAGAGCCATAGAGCCAAATATCTACTACCACACAAAATATAATACTATACTACTATATCCAATATTAATTTACAACATGAAGTAAAGACAAGCGATAGACGCTGTCATGTCTATTCCTTAGGTTCTGATAGACGTGTAAACTAAGATTCAGCTTTGAATTCAGTTGAAGGTATGTATTCCAGGTAAGATAATATAGACTGGAGGATTTACCTTACATCTGTCGATATAACGGCCTTTTGTTCTATGTACTGCAATGCTTTTGTCAAGGAAGTATTTAATAAACACACCATTTAATATGTATTTTTGTTATCTACACTAATATATACTGAAAAGTTTGTTTGTTTGTTTGCTTGAACGCGTTGGACTCAGGAATCACGGATCCGATTTGAAACATTATTTCACTATTAGATTGTCCATTTAACGAGGAAGGCTATATAATAATTATATATCATCACTCTAAGGCTAACAAGAGTGGAGCAATGCGGGTAAAACCGCGAGGCACAACAAATTTCGTGTATTGTAACAATGTCATACCTTTCTCCAATATGGTTAGAAGAGAAATAAAATAATTGAAAATACAGGGCTTATTTTGAAAAAATAAAATATAATATAATATATAGAATCTTACTTCATTTATTATAATATACCTACCAACTGTTCAGAAGTTTATTCAAACAAGGGTCGAACACTTCAAAACAGATAAGCAAGAAAGTAATTTTGACAATTGCTATTCAAACAGCATTGTTAATGTTTATTACTTGAAATGAAGAGACAATCTTCGTTTTCCCTTTCTTAAAACTAACTTGAGAATGCGGCTTCGCTTCGTGGTTTACAAATAAAAATAATATAGTCAAAATAGATTTTTATACAAGTACATAATATCAGTATTTTTATGCGAAACACTTACAAATGTCCATCCACCTATACTAACAAATTTCCACGTTTATATTATAAAAAAGTTAAGCATATTTTGTAATACAGTCTTACTTTACAAAAGCTTAATTTTATTACAAGAGCTTTTCTTTGTTTTTTCTTCACATCTGTGTGTTATCCCACTGAATAAATTCTTTCATACTTTAAAATATGTCAGTTTATAAAATACTACCTTATAAATTCTGTTACGCGTTGATGTGTGCAATGTTGATAATAACTGACACTAGTGGAGCTGACCCGGTTTACTGGAAATTGACAGATTTATATACCTTTTACACGAGAATTAATAAGTAGTTTTAAAATATAATAAAAGAGCGTGTGTGCAGTTGGCAAGATTTAAAGCCACAATCGTCGCCTTACTCCATGATGTGACGGTATTGCCATTACGCGACCTTGAAATTTTACTCTCAACGCGCCTGAAGAAGTTTCACTTCAACATCTAAACATAAGTAAATAAAAGTAGAACAAGAGAATTATGTTTCTTTAAAAATCTGTACTATAAAATGCAGTTCCTTAAAAATAACAATACAAAGTATAAATAGAAAAAAAAATGGTTGTCGGAATTACAATTTTTGGCATTTCAAGTAATTGGAAATATCTTATATACTTAAATTTTTAAATATAAATTTATAAAGAATAGAAAAAATTCGAGGCGGGACTCGAACCCGCATCCTTTCGCGCTAAACCGGGGCGGATGCTTGACCAATTCAGCCACTCGTGACCCGCCAGAGCGATCGAATTTATTCCATTCTTTATTCTTTATGTGTCTAAGGGACACACCGCGCGCCATCTATTGAGATGATTAACAACCATCTCAACGAATATGAAACACTTTTCAGTGAATACAATATTGTAACGGTGGAACACGACCTTTTTTGTTGAAATTGATATTTTTGGTTTTATGGCATTCAAATGCTTTATAAATATAAATTTATAAGGAATAGAAAAAATGAGACGATTTTGGAAATATCTTTAATACCTATCATATTTAAGTTCTGACAATTTGTACGCGATTAAGTTTTTTGTTGTAAATATGTTTAAAATCCTTACAGGATATCTTATGTAGGTATTCCTACCTATAATCCTTCTAATAATATAATAAATGTGTTAAACCTCCGTTTTTTCAAGGCGGTGAAAGCGTAGATTCTGCCAGAAATTATTAGCCAAGCCTCCTAGCGATATCTTCGTAATGGCACGATTATCCGTAGCTTCGAACGTGTTTTGGCTCAGAATGTGACTTTTTTAACGGAATTTTGTGATTTTTCGCTCAATATCTTTAGATATAAAGACGCTTGATCTCAATGGGTTGTAAATTTTCTAAGATTCCTCCCGAGAGGCTGGTAAAGGTAGTATTGTTAGAAATATCGTCACTTAACATCAGGTGGCCCACCTGCCCTTTTGCTTGCTCTGACATTAAAAAAAAAAAAATATAGGGGTAATAATTCTTATTTCTTCTTATGCTTCTAACAGTCCGGTATATCGTATTAGTTTTTTATGAAAAATTATAAATAATTCATATAAAAAGCTATAAGTAATATTTGAATTGTAAAGTTTAAAAAGTTTACTGCCGGCTGTTCTATGTAGAAACTGCGTTAAGAAATTGTGGTAAACTGGTGGTTAATAGCAACTATATTATTTACTCTAGCTGCTATATAATATGACTATTTAAACGCTTCTCTAAAAATAAATACATGTCTGGAAATTAGCTTTTATTCCTAAAAATATTTTGTTAATCTTATATACTAAAAATGAATCACCAAACTCGTGTTGGTAAGCGCAAAACTCGAGAACGGCTGAACCGATTTCGTTAATTATTTTTTTATAATATTCCATAAAGTGCGGCGATGGTTCTTATGGAGGGAAAACGTAAACATGTACCACGGGCGTAGCCGGAGAGGACCGTGAGTATTATATGAAAAGTTTCTAAATATATCATTGAACACAAAACTTATACGGTTTAGCCCGGCTTGACTCTGAATAAAAAATATGAGTAATATTACGTAGCGCTTGAGTAGTTTTTGAATAACAAAAATAGATTCGCTGAGCCAAAGGCAAGTGTTTTCGATTACCCTATAAACGAGTAAAATAGCAAGAAACCTTAGTTTTCTTTCCAACATAAAGGCACCTATCGTATTTCGATTACCTCAACTAAATATCCTTCGACCTTTATAAATTTCCCATCACAAAATCGGGAAATCTATTTGGCTCGCTCACTCACATGGAAAATGAAAAAGATAAAACAATACATAGGGGTTAGTGTGGGGCTATGAAGTGAGCGTTTTAAGATTAGCGTTTGTTTTTTGTAGAAGCTTTTTACCTTTTTGATAAAGATGTAATTTATGATATAACTACGGCTATATAAATACGGCTTTGTTTATGAGACGTAGAAAAGTAAGATTTAAAAGTAATAACTAATGAAAAGATTATTGATATTTTAACAAGTATAAAGGCTTTTATTTTACGAGTTTACTCAAGATCTATCGCGTTACGCGTACTTAAATTATATAATTGATTTAAGATTAGAGGTAACGTGACAATATGGTAGAGTTGAGAGTCACACTTAATAATAAATAATGTAAAATGCTTTCTTGGTTTTATTCCAAACCTCTCAAATGAAGAAAAAATTCAAAATAACTTAATAATATTTAAATCTTGTTTCGTTAATTATGTACCCTTTACTTTTAAGAAACTATTAAAAACGCGTATTCCCTGGCCCCACGTTTAACACCGCCTGTGCAGTAGGCGTAAGCTCTGTATTACCGCTTAACGTTAACCATAAAGCCGATACGATACAAGCTAGCTTTTAACCGTGACTTCACTTGAGTATCTTTGAATTTGTGTTGTTTTATTTATTACTCGACTGTGGAAATGATAGTTAGGTTTTGCATGTGGGTGTGTTCGGTGGGTTTTGTAGTGTAATGATTTTGTTGATGAAGTGTTCATCACTTCATCAACAAAATCATTACACTTACGCTTTCATTTTGAAAAAAAAAATTGACATAGGTTCAACCCACTTAACGCGAAATAAATATAAATATCTACTGTATTAGATCTTAGTATAAAAATAGAAATATACTTATACTTAAGGATTCTGTGTACCACATCAATGAAATTGCCAAGTATTACTACCAAAATATAATTTTATTATATAAGAAGGAGTGTTTTCTATTATTTTATCGGATGTTATACGAATTAATTTTATTTTGATAAAAAAACATAATATATTCACAAATAGCGGGTGTCAGTTAAAATAAGTTGAGGAATCGCATGACAAAATGTAATTATTGGATAACTAGGAAATAGCGTGATCTCATCTATTTATTATATCACTAAATTGTTCACACATTTCTATTTTCTCGTAACAAATACAAGAAAGCTCTCAATTCAATACCTAAATACAAGTATTGTGACTTGTCGCTATGGAGCAATCTCCTCTAGACAACCTACTGAAACTGTGGTAAAAAACAAAGAAAAAAATGTACCTAATGTTAACCACACGAATACAACAATATAAAATGAAATATGACATTATTGGTACCTCTAAATTATTGTAATACTAGCGGTCCGCCCCGGCTTCGCCCGTGGTACATATTTACGTTTTCTCTACATAAGAACCATCCTCGTACTTCAAGGAATATAATAAAAAAAGAATTATCGAAATCGGTCCACCCGTTCACGCGTGATGCCGTGACCAAGGAAAACGGGTTTCATTTTTATATATAGGTATATAGATTATTTGAGAAGTGTCAAAGGTAAAAGCTATTTAATAAAAGGACCTTAATTAAATTATGCTATTCATAGAGTGAACTATTTTAGTAAAACAAATAGATTATAATTTGCATAATTTTAGGCGTTGTTATATTATATTATAGAAGGGTCGGGTTAAGATAATAAAATATATCATACATAGAGTTACTAACATTTGTATGTTAAAATAATACTGTACTAAATGCTAAGTTAATACGCGGTTGATATTATAATGTTTTTAAGCAGGAGATCAGTTATGGTGTAGTGGTTAAGGCCTTCGACTTAAATCAAAGAGGTCAAGGTTCGATAGCAAATAAAATTGAAAAAAATTTGTATTTTCTTGTGTTTGATTTTACGCGAGTATTATATTATTACACATTTCGAAATTAAAGATTCCACGCTTGCAATGTGTGCGAAACTTCGGAATAATAATATGATGAACTAGATTTCCGCCCGCGGCTTCGCCTGCGTTTTCAAAGGAAATCGTTACCGTTCCCGTGGGATTTCCGGGATAAAACCTACCCTATGTGTTAATCCAAGCTACCCTCTATATGTGTGCTAAATTTCATTGTAATCGGTTCAGTAGTATTTGCGTGAAAGAGTAACAAACACACACACACACACATCCTCACAAACTTTCGCATTTATAATATTAGTAGGATTAGTAGGATAAATCGCGTTGAAATTCTTTAATTTCTACATAATTTGATTGAATTAACTTATTGGCATATCTACTAACTTCATAACTTCACCTATTTTGATTGATAAAACAAGTCAATTTGTTAATTTATTAAAGCCGTAATTAATAAATAATAATAATTCATTCATTTATTCAAGTAACCAGGACTCATTTTGTTAGTAACAATTAATAACTTAAAAATTATGTTAGTAAAAATACAATTTATTATACAATTTATTACAATTTATTATGACTGCTAGGAATGCACTCCACCGCTACAAAGCTATCAATGAAGCAGACAGTTTGCAGCAGTGGTTTACATACCAGCAGTCGAGCCGACTCGCTATACAGCGCATGATTACATTGGGGCTGTCCCGCACACGGCGCACCAGGGATGTGCATCTCTTTCGCATTGTAGCGTAAAAACAGTCTATACGAGCTTCTGCAAACATCCCTGATGCGCTGCAATAACGGGGCAGCCCCATTAACACCCGGAACGCATTATTATATTGAACACGGAGCGAGCTGTAAGAATGTCGAGTATGACTAGCCCATAGGCTGCACGTGTAGAAAGATGTACAATACGCACGAAATAGGGTTTTTTTAACTTCATTAGAACAACGTGCAAACCTACGAGCTATCATATTTGTCCTCACTGCCAGTGCCCGTCGTTCCCTTTCAATGTCATCATCGTCTCTGAGTCTAGGGGTCAATATGTGTCCGAGATATTTGAATTTAAAGACCCTCCCCAATGGCACTCCGTTCAAACGTATTGGGGGTAAAAAATAAAGAAAATAAAGCATTGATGGGTTTGGATCACGCTATCAATATTTTTCTAACAGTTTTTACTCTATAACTGAAAATACAAATGGACTTGGTAAGAAGATATTACTAATCTATAGATCATTAGAAAAAATGAAATAAAAAATTAGGTACCTTCCTTTTTTATTTATGTATATATTTTTAGAAGTGAAACTTCTTCAGGCGCGTTGAGAGTAAAATTTCGAGGTCACGTCATGGAGTAACGATTTTGGTATCCTTTAATCTTACCAAAGAGTTTCACTTCTGACGCGTGTGCCGACTGCCGACACTTTTTTCGATTCTAATTTCTGTTACCATTAGAATTATTTAGAACGTTACTTTTTTACCAAGTTATAAAGGCTATATTAATTACTTCGCGGGCGAGGCCGGGGACAAGCAGCTAGTTACTTAAATTCATTTATTTTTCAATATATCGGTTACATACAACCAAGCTATTAATTTTAAAACAATAACCACAAAATATTTACAGGTCACCACATATTTAATTTGATTAATGATACTGTCAAATGTGTCTACATACAATAAATTATTGTTTTTAAATGCTTTATGTTTCTTTTTGGTCTCTTTTATTATTTATTTAGGTTAAGTGTTATGTTTCTTATATGCATATAAATATAGAGTTAATTAGTTAGTCGTGCAGGATATTATAAATCTATACTAATATTATATAGGTGAAGAGTTTGTTTGTTTGTTTGAACGTGCTAATCTCAGGAAGGTCCGATTTGAAAAATTCTTTCGGTGTTAGATAGATATTGAGGCTATAGGCTATATATCATCACGCTAAGAACAACAAAAGTGGAGCAATGCGAGTGAAGCCGCGGAGTACAGCCAGTTTATTATAACTTTTAAGAAACTGATTTAATTTTTCTTGTAAATTGAATTTAATAAATAAATGAATTAATCTTTATTTAGTCCTCATAATCACCAAATTTACGGAAATTCCACATAACCTTTTTTATCTAGTGCAATTCTGAGTTTCAAAGTTAAAAAACAAATATAATTTGTAACAAAAAACAACGCAAATTTCATTATAAATAATATTGAAATTGTAATAAAATTATTAACTATCCATTTCCTTATACATCGTATCTCAAGTGTATAAGAATAAATTACCTTGGTAAGAAATTCCAATTAAGAAGATCCATAATGACTAGAAATAAGAAAATCCTAACTACTATTTAACCGTAATCTCCGTCAATCCAAGATTTATTTGCAGATCTCCTCGGGTAAAATAATATAATATTTTTAGCAGTCGCTGAATAATTGAATAACTCTGAAATAATTTTTCAAATGGGACCAGTAGCTCCTGAGATTAGCGCGTTCAATCAAACAAACAAACTCTTCAGCTTTATAATATTAGTATAGATATCTGAACATTTTCCACACGCTAATTTTTAGACCATTTTATGTCTCAGACATAAAAATCTACAAAATTAATTAACAACACGCAACTCAAATTGCTTAGCGATGCCATTTATCAAGTTAATAACATTAACACTCTACAAAGCCTTTGAATAGGATTAACCCATTCATCTTCATACGTTGGGTTTGAGGCTTAACCATTTCAGCCTAACTGAAAGGGCTAGAAAGTTCTAGACGTTATAGATAGTGCTCTGATATAATTTGAGGCGAATAAATGAAAATTTGTGTGAAACTTCAATTAAATTTAAAACAATACATTTTTAGATATAATCGTATTAAAATTTGATTAAATTAAAAAATATTATGAAGAAATATGAAATGTGATGAACTAAAAATTACATGCCATAAAATAAAGTACTGTAGTGAAGGGAAAAAATAATTAAAAGAAGGATATATCTACTTTTAAAAGAGCAATGTTTGCGATCTTATCGCTAAAGCAGCTATCTTTTCCAAGAACCTCATAGTCATGCAGAAGTAAAAATATTAAATAATATCAATATCAAAAGGTCATAGATAAAGCATGTTTATAATCAGTATGTTTTTTACGTCGAGATTTCCCATAGCACGAAATTTTGAACCTTATCACACTGCAACAGCTGGTGTTAATTTTGCACTTTTACATAATATGTATACTCTTACTAGCTATGCTGCGTGGTTTAACCGTAGACGAACCCGCTGGTAAAAGACCTATTCAGATTAGAGCGGTATCCGCTACCGCCTTGGGAAGCGGTATCCCAATGGCACGCAATTAAATCTCATAAGTAGTATATTAAAGAGACTCTAATCGCGTACCTATCTAAGTATACCGATCGGTACGCGGATACCGCTGTAAGTAGTTTGAATAGGCCTAAAATCAAGTATGTCTATAGCTCATGTGTTATTCTGATGTATAACCTATATTCCTGTAACGTTCCATTCAAATCTGTGCAGTAGTTTTTACTTGAAAGAATAACAAATGTACATACATCCATCCACCCACACTCACATACTTTCGTTTTATACGTTTAAAATATTAGTATGATTTTCTTGTAAATAACTTTACAAATTGTGCCATCAGTACTTACTTCATTCGTTCTCTAAAATTAACCTTGATAGGATTTTTGGCGCGACAAAATAAGAGGCGCAGATGTGACTAAAATAATAAATGGCGTCACCCATGGGTTGGGTTAATCAAGGAAGTTTATTTTGCTGAGAAAGCGTTGTTTCATAATACATAGATACATATATACTTAATACAAGCTCATTAGAAAAACTGGAACTCGGTAAATAACTAATGAAGTTGGCTTCAAAGTAGAAGGCTAAATCTTCGAATGTACATATTTGAAATTAACTGGACAATTATATTTTAAATCAAAATTTTGTAACTTAAGGAATGGTACAATCTATACTAATATTATAATCTATACTAATTAGATAGCCCATTTATCGAGGAAGGTTATAGGCATAGTTATAGGCTATATAATATTATTATTATCATCACCCTAAGACCAAAAGGAGTGAAACCGCGGGGCACAGATAGTTGTAAATAAGAGAATTTTCTTACGTATTTAAAACTATTTTTCTTAGTTTCGTTACTATTGTAATATGTAAATTTTATTTCTTAATGTAAATTGTATTTGAAGTCTCAAATAGCGAGCCGTTTCAGAAAACGGTTCATTTAAAAACCCATTTCTCTTCCTCAAAGAATTTATGATAAAAACTTAACAGCTTTCTGTTTTAAATTGCTCTCCATCTGTTGCTACAGTGTGTCCAAAAGGGTAGTGACTTTATTTTAAGGTCGGATTCTATTAACAATTTTATCGATAAAAACACCCCATATTGGGGGTGCTAACCTCACCCCCTCCAAGACAGAGCTGTTTAAAAAATTTTAGTCGGGTTTTTTGCCTTTGTCTATTAAAGTACCCAAATTACGAGTTCTAGAC
>CAJQZM010012207.1:0-12675 GCA_907164665.1 Colias nastes | reverse complement strand
TTCTATAGGATTATACATAAAAATCACTAAGAAAATTATACAGTCATAAAAAACCCATTCTCACCCAGTTTAAAAGGCTAAATAAATAAATAAATGATAAATAATTAGCATTTGAATAGTAAATAATAAATAGCTGTTGCATGTAACTTCGTCCGACAATTCATTTTCAAGCGAACAAACAGTACCTCTAAATTTAATAGGTACTTTTAAATTATTAAGCAAATTCTATATACTTTATAGGTCACTATATTGCATAATTATCAAATAAAAAAACGAATTACCTGTTCCCGACAAATATAAGTCAAACATCCATTAGTATGTCCCGGTGTAGATGCCGCCAACAACTGATGATCACCAAAGCGCACCATTTCTCCGTCTTTCAAGTGAACATCAGCTTGAGCCCCTGAAGCTTTGCCGATCACACTTTTTGTTCCCGGTAAGAGCGATTTTAGTCGACCCGTGCCTGTTATATGGTCTGCGTGCATGTGTGTGTTCACTGTAACATTGAGTTTAGGAAAATTCAATAATGTTTAATTTTTATTTTATTTATTTGGAATAGCTCCTACTTGATAGTTGGAATTATCTCAAGATAGTGTAGTTACATAGTAACTATTTAGTCATCTGTGGTAGTATTGCAGTTATAATAAAGGACGAAATAGAAGTAACATGATAGTATAAAGAGAACAATTAAGTTATCTTCGAACAAAGATACATCGCGCCGTTTGTATGTACGCGGAGCGCTTCGCCCTCCGTTAATGTACGAACGCAAGCTTAACGAACGCACACAACGCCGCTCGGTTCCTTCTCATGGACCGTTCTCGTGAGAGCCGCGCCATTGCTGTGAGCGGTCGGTGTTTGTTTATACAATTATTTAAAATATCAATGTGACAAGTGACAACCCTGCGCCTCGCGAGTATAGGTACCGGGCGCTCCTAAACGCCGGAAGAGGGCCTACTTGTTCTCTTTATACTATGGTACCATAATAAAATTTATAATTATTGTTGTGGTAAGTAATGTATTTATTTATATGATTTTTCGTGTAAGTATCAATTTTTGTCTTCAATTAAATAATGTGTTAGCCATTATAACAGCAAGTTGTGGTAGGCTATATACATTTCTGAGATATTATTGGCCAATTAATAAGTGCACACCATAGAAATCATTTAGATTTAGAGACACTAGAACTGCTATAATGTCATAATTAGTATGAAAACCACTGTCGCCAAAATCAACACATTTAAACCGATAGCTAAACAGTACACACAAGTAAACTATGCCTTTTATTGGACAGCTTGATTTTAGTGAAAACTAATATAAATATTAAATTCAGCTTTTTAATATGTATCCTAACGCACGATTTTACGGTTTATTTTAGAATAACATTCGTAGGTACATGAAACGTTTTGTTTCTTTTTGCTACAATACAAAAAAATTCGGCTTTTCTACAACAGAGGGCGTTAATTTTCAATAGATATAACTTTGAACCTAAACACATAGAAATAAGGTTGATATTTGTGTTAAACGTGATAATAAGAACGGTCGACTGTGACATTCATTGTTATTTAGATTTCTATAGTGACATTCGTAATACTTGTAAATATTCTATAATTTTAAGGAAAAACGGCATTATTTCCTTTATTAGTAGAATTACAACTTGTGGAAGAATTTCTGCAATGGGAAATGCTGAAACACACCATGGTTACACACATACGTCTCGAGAGCAACTGAACAGCGACGAACGCACTGGTGGCTTGGAAGTCACCTGAGTGGCGACAAGGTCACGCGCGCTTACGACTTCTAGTGTCTTGTTATTTAGATTTCTATGGAGCACACTCATTCAATACTTAAAATACAAAAGATCTATCATGGTTCAAAGTTCAAACCTCTAAGCTCAAGGCTTACTAATAAACTGCAATGTTGCATGGTCATTAGCTACTGAACAATAGTTAATAACTTATACATACTTACTATATAAGCAGGTAATAATAAAACTTGTGCATTTCAATATTTTCACAACATATTTACAAGGACATTCCAATTTATACATACAATTTACAGACACAAAATTAAAATTGAAGTTCCCTCTGTTTTCAATTTAACATTGTTTTTATAACTATTTTTGCTTATTAAAAAAACAATAAAAACTTTTAAATCACCTCGAAATATAATGTGATGACCAAAAAGTGCTACAATATCATACTAAAGTATTTCTTGTTATTTGTTTTTAAATTAATGAAACTTGTTTAGTAATTGATAAACGTTTTTCATTATATAGTACAAAACTATACAGAACCTGGTACATACTTGCATATATAAGTTTAAAGCCTAATTCCTTGATGAGGTTTGCGTCTCTCTCAGCATGCTCAATAACCGGGTCTATCAGCACTGCTTCACATGTCTTTGTGTCTCCAAGAAGGTAAGTGTAGGTGCTACTTTCAGTGTCAAATAGCTGAAAATTATGTTATAATATAAGATGTTCAATAAAATCATTGTCGAACAGTTTTTAAATAATAAAAAAAAATTGGCAATCTAGAAATCAAAATCCCAAGATTTTGTTGAATATTATACTTTTAATGATTACAGAAAACTAAATATTATTTTTGAAATAATCTTCTATCATACAACTGATATCTATAATCAAAATAATATTGAAATAATATTCTGTAAAAAATTAAAAATTAAGTAACAATATAGAATTACTACAGATAACATTAAAGAAAAATCTCACCTGCCTAAAAAAGAAATTGCTATTTCTCTCCATGGCTGAAGACATGTATCTCAGTTGACTGTATCTACTTATGAATGCCGCATTAGCTAGCTTTCCACTTGTCACAGCTACTTTGAAAATCATTCTGAAATCACAATTATATTGCACAACTATTTCATCTCAATGAAATCATTATAAGTAAACATCACTGATCATTATCACAATAAATAAACAAAAAATATGCAATGTCATACTTATTTAACATTGTTTTTTTCATTCAGCCTTTTAGTTTTTAATATAAATAGAAAAGTAAAACTGATTTCAAACTTGAAACACTTGTTGTTTTATACAAATGTAGTTAAACCATAAATAAATATAAATATTTAACCCAATAAATATTTACTTATTCTTGGATTTTGATGAACACCTAGACTTCAACTAATTGACTACTAAACACAATATCTTTTGATGACATAACAACGCAAACAATGAGCAGTAAAATAACAAACAATAAACAATTTACCAGCAATAATTCATAAATATATAGGTATTATACAAAAATATCTATCGTGTGAGAGAATTAACAGAGTAGTTGTTATGAACTCTATGGTGTACAACATAATGTTGATATTGAATTGATATGAAATGCATGGGGTTACGGGCCATGCTATGGTTTATATTCCTTGAGTCAGTAGCTCGATGATATAGTCTCGGTACTACCATCGACCGCGCAAGGTGTGCGCACTGAGTCATTATTTAATATTATTTCACATATCTACCTAATTATAATTAATTATGGAGAGTTATTTAAATTCTCCGACAGCAGTATACAATTTCTTATCTAGATAGATTAACACCCAATAATTTTTATTCACTGTATAAATAATAATTATGATCTTATAAATTACATAAATAGTCAATTCAGTCACTGGGTGGTCACTGATCATGGATAATTTACTAATTTTAATATCTAAATAAAAAAAAATAAAAATAAAAAATTTGAAAAAGACTATAAAATCATTCTATATGTACTAAAGCCTTTATTATTCATTATACGGCATTTATCTCCTTAGTAAATATTAATGGATTTGATGGAATAGAATATATTATATACTCCTATAATGTGGCACTTTTTTAAACCTACATTTTCGTTAAACAGGAGCACCTACCTGCTTTTATTAAATATCATCAAGTTGAACAAAATTAATACTTATTATCACCTTATCGCTAATAACTAAAATACGAAGATAACTTGCTGATTAAGTTTATAGCTTAGCCTATTTTTAACATTTCATGATGTAGTATTTTAATATTAATTTATTCTTTATATATGTAATATAATTTTAAAATCACGAGAGTTTGAGTTTGTATTAATAATTCCAGCTTAAATTAATTATACTTTTCTGTATTTATTTACAATTTGAACAACTTTGAAGGATAGAAAAGCAATTGCAAAGCAATTGGCAAATATTCTCTAATTTGACTTTTGACGGTTATAACCACAGATTAGAAAATAGAACATGATTAATTTGACGTTGACAAATATTAATAACACACCACAGAGTACATAAATATAGAAAGACACACACGCTCAGAGCCTTAGAGTCGTAGACAGAGAAACCAATAGACAAATTGATATCTTATGTCGCATTCACACAAGAAAAAGAGCAACTTATGCCGGTTTTGTGTAAAGAAATGAGAGAGAACGATAAAATTTTTTGTTTCACGCAGCGTGCCACTTTTTTCAAGAATAGCAACCTACTTTGATAAACAAAGTTTGACAGCTAGCTATCGTCTTCCATAAAAATATAGTTTTTACATGTTCTAAGTTACGTAATTCATGGTATGTTTGGTTTTGCATGATTTAGACTTACTGTTAATACCTTATAAAATAATACCATGGTGCGGTGTAGCGTTAAAGGGTGTAAAAGTGATAGTGGAACGAAAATGCCTGGATTGTCTTTTCACTCGTAAGTATACAACTCTTTATCAGTTTATAGGCCTTCATGATATTTCAGCGTGTTAATATATTGTGTATCACGTGCTGTTGACTTGAATACATTGTTTAAAAACCACAAAAATAACAATTATAAATTTTAACCTAAAAAATTTTGTGTTGCCAACTTTTCTACAAATTGTTACCCACTATTATGGGAAATAATAATATATATTCTGCAGTGTGTATTTAATTAAATATAGAATCTGAAATATTCAATGGCTTGTTCCAGTTTTCCTGAACCGGATAATTTACGACAAATTTGGATTGTAGCTACAGGATGAACAGATTGGAAACCAAAACCGAAGGTTAGAAAGTATTACAATCACCACCACCGCGACGCTGCCCCGCCGAAGACAATGGACACGCTTGGTTCCAACATTGAACCGGAGGGACGTAGTTAATTAAGTTAGAGATAATTTAAATGTAATTTTTTTATTACAATAAATTATTAATTTAAGTAAATTTCGTTTTTTTTTGCGCCTTCGCGGGTCGGTCAATGTAATTAACGTGTGTATCTGTTAATACTTACGAAAATAAACATTCTTTTATTTTTTTATTTTATTTTATAAAAAATAATAAACAATCGAGTTTTCATCTACATTATCATTACATACACATTTTCATATGGGATTATGATAATGATATATATATATATATATATATATATACATATTATATAATATATAGGTATGTGTATATACATAATATGTATTACCCATCTAAAAGTAATATGTTTATTATATACTAGCTGCGCTCCGCGGTTTCACCCGCGTGGCTCCACTCCTGTTGGTCTAAGTGTTATGGTACAATATAGCCTACTATAGCCTTCCTCGATCAATGGGCTATCTAACACTGAAAGAATTTTTCAAATCGGAATCAAAGTAGTTCCTGCGAATATCCCTTCCCTCCTCACCTTCACCCCGTCCCGCACTACGCCTCCTCATTGTATTAAACAGTATACCTACTATTTTCTGTAAATTGACACTTTTAAAAATTCGTTATATCTTTTGAATGGAATATCGCGGACTTTCTTGTAGATATTGGTCCATTCTATAATACCGTAGAACATTTATTTGATCTATTTTCAATAGATTCCGCAGCGCACGCGATGACTGAATTTTTATTAAGGATACATTATTGCATTTTTGGTAAGGATCTCTAATTTTTTTGAAAATGCAATATAGCCTATGTTGCTCAATGAAGATGCAGCTTTCTAATGGTGTAAGAATTTTTGAAATCGGTCCAGTAGTTTATGCGTGAAAACCATACATACATACATACATAATTACAAACATGTCCTCTTTATAATATTATAGTATAAAAATGTAAGTATGTAATGTGGATATCTCATTACCACTTATGTTATGTGAATAATATTGAGAGATTTGTATCTTACAAATTGCGGGGTAAATTTTCCCTCACACGGTAACCCTAAATATTGTGACGTATTCTTTTTTTATCTCTTTCTGCGACACGCATTGCCGGTGTCTATTGGATTCTCTGTCTACGCTTAGAGTATATATTACAATAGTATAGAGCGCGTGTATTGCACAAATTGCTTAGTGCGCATCGTAGGCAGATGAGCTATAGATACTATATAGATGTGTGTGTGACCAATAGGGATGGGTAGGTATCAATTGCGTGTTGAACTATCGATAAGTTATGTAAATAAATATGTATCATAAGTAAATTTTATGTTCAATAAGTTATTAAAGGAAAAATATATGAATAAAGTATAAATATGTAATTTTAAATTTGTTTACCAACTGAATAAAGTTTGTTTATTCCATTTGAATATTTCTTGTATTAATTATAAGTACTTTAAAAAAATATGTTTAATTGGAATATCAGAAAAACTTGCGTACTTTTTAAATAATAAAGTTAATAAAATAAAAGATCGGATTTAGTGCTATTTCTTTAATAATAAATCAAACAATAAAAATAATGTTTTAAAAATGTTAAATAACAATAAGAAATAATTAATAATTTAAAATGATAATATAATAAATATTAATAATTTTTTTATTTAATTTTATCCATTCTACTATCAAAATCTTCAAAATCAATTTAGCGGTTCAGAAAATATATCGTAACATTACATACTTTACATTTACACTATAATACATTCGCATTCATAATATGAGAAAGTGTATCATACAAAACACACCACAAATTTATTTTTAATACATTTTTAAAAGAGTTTTAATTTTAAAGTTAAGTAAATAATTTGTTAAAATATAGTTCTTCTAGTAAACTTTATATCGAGTACAGCGTTGGTCAGGTCACATCACTACGATCACGTGGCGGCAGTGAGGCGCGCGAGCGAGCCTGCGCGTGTCCGCCTTCCACCTCCCCTTCACCCCCGCGATGCTAGATTTATTTTCATAAAAATAAGTATAACAATCGACTTACTGATGAAATGTGATACTGGATTTCAATTTTGTGCATTTTCTAGTATCGTTTTTGCAAGATAGAACTGCACATTTCACCATGTTTATTCGTAAATATGAAAAAAAATCCAGAGCAACGCACTTCGACAGCACTCAACCACGACTACGAGCGCTCGCGGCGGGAACGTCGTGTTGTTCCCACCTGTGCCTACTGTTCCCACTTGGTTGTTATCACTCTATAGATAGTATATATACTCTAAGCTCAGAGCAATAAACCTGGTTTATTGCTCTGAGCACACACGCTTTCAATTTGCTTTCAATAATCAAACCACAGAATCAAACGTTAAATATTTTAACAGACTATACTAACAGGCTAACAGTAAGTTTGTATACTGTAAAGTGCCCAACTGAGTTTTGTGGTAGTGTAAACTTTTTGGATTGCTCTGAATTTCTATAAAAAAAGTTATAGCTATCTCCATTTCGTTTATCCCTATATTACTTGCTCTGTGGTTTATCTACATTATGTAGTGAACGTCATCGTCAAATAAATGTAATAATGATAAAATAAAATAAAAAATACAAAAAAAACTTTTTCGTTAGTACAAATTAGGTGTTATTTTAATGGCTTCAATGATGATAATCCTTTAGATTTCGTTTTGGTAAGCGATTATATTATATCTTTGATATGGCCAGCGCAGACAGCGGACTTTTCTGCGTGGCGGATAAAAAAGTACGATCCGCGAACAAAAACTCCTCCGCGAACTCAACGCACACGGCGCGCGTGCAGAGAAAAGCACGATAAGGAAGCGAATATTGAGAGATTACAACGCGGACTAAAGTCCGCCGTGTGCGTTGCTTCGCCTAGTCACACGTGTTCTGTTGTTTTCGGGGACTCCTCCATAGGTACTTTTGTCCGGTCCGCTGTTGCCTGTCCGCGGTTATTCGGGGGTCTTTTTGTACGCGGTACTTTTAATCCCTCGTTTGCGTTTATCGATACAGGTGTAAGAGATCTATTTTAGCGGACAAAAAATCCACGAACTAAAATCCCTCGTCTGCACAGGCTTACCTTTTTGTCAATTACAAACAAAATTATTTATACGTGATTTTTTGACCCTTTTCTATATTTAAGCAAGGCTTTTTCGCTCTGTCATTAACCCATTGAGCGGGCGATCGAGCGGCCCGATCTGACCACGACACAATAGATTTTCTATTGTGTCTGTGATTCCGGGGGCTGAGTTATTAAAATATATTAATTTGGTATATTAGCTTTACAAAAGTTTTGTAATATTAATAAAATAATAAGTATACAGTACGTAATATTTAATTTTCCCTATTAATAATTATTCCAATTTGGGCAATTTTAATGATTAAAATACTGACAACCCAGCTCTACTCTGTAGTCTATTCTTCACTTTTGGCTCTACATTCACGTTCAGTCAATAAATATGAATAGCTTTCTATGTGTGCGTGAAAACTAGTATTGATGTAAACACTAACACTAAACATTCTCTTGTCATTTGGTTACAGAGCGTTTCGAAGAGTGTATGGAAATCTTTGCAGGCGCTTCTGGTCATGTAAACAGCTGATAGTTGATACATTATATTTCTTTGTGCTAGTGATAGTGTTTTAAATTCTAGTGCGATACCTTTATGAAATTATTTTTCTAATTCGAACATTCTTTGTTATGAGTGGAAGGCGTTCTCGTAAATACAAAATACAAAAGATTTAACATCAACAATAAAGTTAAGAGCCTCAACGTAAGTAAATGAACATAATATTATTGTATTTTATGTAACAAAGCTTAGATTGCTCATTATTTAATGGGTTTTATATTTATATTCGTTTGATTACAAACGTTAGATAGCAATACTTACACTTACATTATGTAGAGATTTTCTTGTTAGATTTATAATTTATATTTTACTCTAACAGTGAGTATAAAATTTAGAAACACAATTTTACTATTTTATAATAACTTACTTACCTACTACCTATGAATATTTTTATTTAATTATTTGAAAATTGCATGCGTACGTTCGGATGTATGTTTTTTAGAAATAGGAAAAACAGTGTTTTTTTTTTGTTTGAGTGAAATGTATAGTTAACATAATCATTAACTTTATTTAATCCTACACTTTCCAAAGGGAAAAATTGCCTATAAATAATTTGTATGGTTCATGAACCTTTTTTGTACATACTAACTACCTACGATTTCGCTATCGATTTCGACCCTGACCCAGTTTCTACACTTCCTAAAATAATTATTCGGTAAATATACCTATTATCTGTTACACAAAGCGATGTTTCTTTTTAGTGCGGATAAGTATATATTTTATTTAATGTTTGTGCTTTATGGGTATCTGTATGAGTCAAACGTACTAGGCAAAACATTTCATGTAAAAAAATCAGATTTAACTTAAAATTTTGAATAAGCAAAAGATAAAGTTAAATAATTCACCGAAAATTGTATTTCCTTTGTTGTGCTTAAAACTCTCAACTTGCAGCCAGCCTTTGTCTAGGACCAACTAAGCAAAGAATAGACAATATAAATTTCCCGGGTAAATAAACGCAAAAGCTTTTCAGTTTTCTTTCATAAGTGCTGATTTACACAGGGTCAGTAGACAAGTCAGTCGCGGCGCCGAATTTCGGCGCCGCGACTGACTTTAACTGTTTACATTGACTTCAAGCCTCTGTACTGACTTCAAATCTGTTTACACAGGGTTTTTTTTCGGGTCAGCACTGATTTGCCTCGAATTTGTAGTCAGTTACTGACCCTGTGTAAATCAGCACTAATACCTACCTACTTACCAAACGATAAACAACATAGGTATATTTTAATGTTAATAGATACAATAATTAATATGAAAATATAATACCTAGGTATGTAGCCTATCCATAATTATTTTACTCTGTTTTTTAAAATTGAAATGAAAATTTTAAAATTTTGTAAAAACGTTAGGTATTTGTTTGTAACAAAGATTCAACTTTTATAAAGGTATAAGTAACTACCTATGTTTTAATTTCGAGTAATCATCTACCTACCAGTTGGTAATTAAAAGTTAAAACCTTCCAAAAAGACATAACTTAATAAGTACCTAGGTAGTTGACTTGCTCTAAACAAAGCGACACGTGCGTCTAATGACCAGTATTTATCGGAAGACTAACTTTGACCACCAAGGTCTTTGTAAATCTTATATCTACAAAGACTGCGATACTAGGATGCGTCACAGATTAACGAGGAAATTCATTTTATGTACCTATATCTTCTGAATACCTACGTAGGTTGTAAAAAAAGAAGAGATATACTTTATAAAACCTATAAATACTTAATATAAATGGCACTGCAGCTATGCTACAATGTCTTAAAATACTTTGAATTCGTGCACGAAATAGTACCTACCTAATATCGCTCTCTATCAAGAATTCTTCAAAAGCTTTAAATAATTCTCATATTTTCACAATAGTGTAGACTGTAGACGTGTTTATTGGCTATAAAGCAATGAGCAAATGCACGTGAGTGAAGCTCGTTTTTATTTTGTTTATAGCAAGAAATCCTCTACAGAATATGTACCTACCTACCTAGTAGGTATAATACTTATAATATTTTGTAAATATTTAATATATTTGTTACCACTAACTACGCAGTAGCGATACATCACAATCGTACTGCGTACATGAGTAAATACCTATCGTAACAATAGCAGTAATGACTTACAAATTGTGATTTTATAATGGTTAGAGGCGAAGGACAGGATAATTTTGTCACGCCCGCCCGTGCTTCGCAATAAGCACGTGTTATTGTTTTGTTTTGCAATGGTAGTAGGTAAATAGATTCTAGATGTATTTTTTATCGTGTTACCTTGAATATCTTATCATTTTAAATGACTATATATTATGTTTATTTTTAAAAGTCCTAATAAATTGGTCGAATATTAATATAGGTAGGTAACAGGAGACAAGTAAGAAAATTTTGTATTAAAAAATATACCTACTTACGTACATTGAAAAATGAAAATGAAAGTGTTTAGGTAGGTAAGTACTTAGGTACATATGTAATTGCGAACTGCTTTATGATTTTCAACGCTTTTTCATTATTATGCCATGGTGAACAACAATAAGAATTGCATAGGTAGTAGGTACCTATTACATATTTCGATAAAAATTATAGGTAAACCAGATTCTGATGGCAATTAGGGAAATCAAAATTTTGAGAGTGCAACCCTAGGGTAAACGGACTGAACGATCTTGATACTGCTTATTTTTTATTGTGTCCTCGATATCTTTAGTCACATTACATAAGTGGACAATACTGTACTTAATAATGAGATATCCACTTAATATTATGTAGGTACATACTTACCTACATGTATAATATACATATTACTTTTATATAGGTAATACATATATAATTATTTGCACATACATACCTATAATATTTGTATATTCATTATCTTTATGCCATGTGAAAATATTATGGGTGTAATGATAATGCAGATCAAAACTGGATTGCTTATAATTTTTTATAAAATAAAATAAAACTATGTTTATTTTCGTAAGTATATAACAGATACACACATTATAAAATTGTCTTGGACAGCTTGGACTTGACGAATAGCCGTATTGGAAACTCCTGTAATAAGTTTTCATAAAATTATATTGTAATCAACAAACAATATTATAGTTACCTACTTATAATATTTTTAATTTAAACTATCAAAACGGGTAAGTCTAATTTACCAATAAAATCTTCAAAATTGAAAATTGTGATGTGTTTGACCCTTCTTCATCGAATATTTTTCTATACACATTATAAACAACACCTCTTGCTTGTGATCGCAGCGGCTTTTTCGACATTTTCTAAGATTTTTTAGACAAAATCCTAAAAATTATTCATCAACTAGAAGAAGACAAATAATTTGACAACCAATTTGATAGATGACAAATAAAGTTGCCACATGAAAATCTTATATTTCTTAAATATAAATATGCCATCAGATTCTGGTAGACCTATACAATAAATAATTCATTGGTCTTAATTTTTTCTCCTATAAATATTAGTGGTGTAATATGTACATATGTATAATGCCGCCACAAAATGTCTAATAGTTAGGAATAGTCTGGCGCCCCCACTGTCGAGACGGGGTGTTATTACTCTTCGTCTATCCATTTAATGCCTTTAAGGAATACAAGCTGTTGCCCGCGCCTGTGCTTGGATTAAGATGTATTTTATGGTATGGTATAAATGGCTTAAATTTTGGCCCTGAAAATAATGAATGTCCCACATATAGTTAGAAGGTACTAATTATAGTTTAACCTTAAATAAACACCTTTATGTTTATCTGAATTCCCTTTTTTAGTTGGACAACACCTAAAACCTTCCGAATGTTTGAATGAGTATACCTATTTCAAAGAAAACATAAAACCACATTTCAACGGTAACTTAGCTGTATAATTAATTCTTCATGTAGAAGGAAGTTATAATTACAGTTTTATTTATCGATTAGTTACACGTAGAAATTGCCAAACACAAAATACTTGAGGAAATGTTTCAATAAACTTGATAGACGTGTAATGAACTC
>CAJQZM010012202.1:0-21658 GCA_907164665.1 Colias nastes | reverse complement strand
CGCGAGGCCGGGTTAAATATTAGTTTGAATGTAATAAGAATGTACTGTGATTCTACACAACTACCTAATTGATGTAGGTAGTTGATAACAAATCGCAGCAAGTCAACCACTATTAGCAAAGTGAGGGTAGTTGGGTCGAACGTCGTATAATCAACGTCCGAGCCCCTAGGCACGATTCGTACGAATGCACCACGAGTCAAAGGAAAGCGGATTTTTATAGTATTCGACAGCTAAGCATGTTCAGACATGAAATAATGACAACTACATTGACAACTATTCATCCACAAAAATATTAAATCAAAAGTTACGTCTAACACTATATATAATAAATGGATGAACCGATTTTGATTAAATATACCTGATTATACTTCACACGTCATGCCCTTTCATTTGATATGTCACTTATGTATATTTGACAAAATGCATTTTTTTATTCACACTTTTATACCTATATCCAATAAATGGATGAACCAATTTTGATACTATAAACCTAATTGTACTTTACACGTCATGCCTTTCATTAGATATGTCACTTGGGTAAATTTGATAAAATTCATTTTTTAATTCTCATTTTTACCCCTATATCAAATAAATGGATGAACCGATTTTGATAAATTTGACTAATTGTTCTGACAGGTCGTGTACTTTCATTTGATTTGTCACTTATGTATAAATTACAACATTCGTTTTTTTCATTCCCACTTTTACCCCTATATACCTATAATAAATGGATGAACAGATTTTGATAAACTATATCTAAGAACCAGCGTCGGAAAATATGCCCCCTCACAAATACCGCATCTAATTCTTATTACTCGTTAGCGGGCTACGGTGGCACAGACAGACACAAACACACATAGCGGTCATAACACGTCCCCTCTTTTTGCGTCGGGGGTTAAAAATATAATACCTACGACATAATTTAAAGGAAATTTTATGTAGAAAATTTACCTTGAAGTAACTATAATGCAATTTGTGCAGGTTTTAGACTTAGCAATTTGTGCAGGTTTTAGGCTGAGCAAATATCTAAATAAAGGTCCTTTGAACTCCTCCCCCCCTACTGCACCCTCAGCTTACCCCGCCCCCCCTTGGGGACTTTCGATATGACAATCTGGACTTGTCAAGGAATAACTGTAGCGTATAACTTACGTAATAAATTTATTTATGTGTTTTTATCGTACACTGTACAGTGTATCAATAGAATGCCTTAGCAAATGTTCGCCGTGAATACTTAAATGGTCATAACTTTTTTATTTATTAACCGATTAACATGAAATAAACACTAAATGTTAAATGAAGCTTACCACAATATATTTGTGAAAACCGCATCTAAATCGGATAAGCCGTTTCTGAGATTAGCGTGTTCAAACATACAGACAAACAGACAAACAGACAAACAGACAAAAATTTTTTTAACAACAGTTTTGGATTCGGGCACGATTAAATAATAACACCTGCTAATTTTTTTTTACATATTTCAATTGTACAGACACTACTTTTCTACAATTTTATTATATGTATTGATTGATGATGATATTGATGATGATGATGAGATAGTCTTTGTTCAAAAAATGGAAATTATGCATTACTTGCTACCATGTTACTAAATCATCATCTTTAACCGTACCTAAGAAACGTCTTGTCAACAGTTACATAATTTTGCTTAGAATTACATCCCTCCCTCTCATTAAGTATCGATTAGAGAGAGACAGAAGTTCGCTAAAGCGCGCGGAATTAGGCGTGAAATTCCGATATTGCCTCAAACGCTGCAAAGTTAGGGTAACCATGTATACACGGATGGACGGATTTTTGTGAAACTCTGCTAACAGATAGATAGTGTAATCTAGTGTCACTTTGGTGTCTCAATACTAGAAGTGAAATATTTTTAACTTAAACGCTCGTAACGTAAGAAACTTTCTCGGAAAATTTTAGTTTTGCCTTTTTGGTATCATTATTGTGTTAGATTTGTATATTATCCATTCTTTTTTTTCTTGAATGTATTTTTGCTTTGGTGTCAAATCAATGAAATGAAAAATGATAAGATTTTTCTAATAATCTTGATTTCACAGAAGTTGGACTTCACGTGTGTTAAACTTATTTTTCTACGTAAATATACTTAACTCAAGTTCGACAGACCGAATAAAATTGCTGCTCTAAGAGAAACTTTGAGTAAGATTTTTTATCAGCCTTTTTCATATTCCACGTGTTGATATCGTTTTATTTTTTTAAAATAAAACGATATAATAAATTTCAAATTAATATAAAATAAATTTCAAATTAATAAGCCATAATGAGCTTTATTACCTGCCATGTAAAGTAGAAAATTCGAAAAGAATTATAACCGTTGTCCTTCAGTTTATTAACATGAAAGTTTCTGTACGCAATGTCTGATTAATTACCTCTATACAATTTCTATATGACTAGATCCCGCATTAAGGTCTTTTGTCCTCAAATTCAATTACACTGAATGGCTTTTCGTGGCGATTTAGAAGCATTAGAAACATAGATTTCATATAAAACTAGATAAGGCAATGTACGATTAATCGTGTCACTTTTCACGTTCAAAGTAGGCGCAAAGCTCCTACAAACGACTCTGAAGTCTATAGTCGATTTAGCCAGCTTTTGTTATGGTCAAATATTCCCTTTGGCATCGTCCTTCTATTCATGACTCCAATCCTTTTAGTTGAAAAAAAACATTGAACTTACGAATGTAGAGTCTCTATATTTGGGGACGATACATATACAAATTAATCCCGTAACTAAAACTATACTATCTAATTAAAACTATCTTCTTATTTATACGTAACTGTAAAACCTGGCGAGTGACACAAAATATTACATTTTGAAAATAAATAATACGATCATCAAATGAAAGTTTCGTCAAAACGAAAGGATAGTTCGAAAAAAAATTTATTATTAACACTCTCAGATCTGTAACTGATTAGGTTAATTTTATTGATGCTCATCCAGTATAATACATTGTCTGCAATTAGAACTGTTTGCGTCATGAAAATGCATGAAACTTATCTTTATTTATCATCTTTCGTAATTGAAATACCGTTGTTCTATACATTTCTATTGTTTAATTCAAAATATATTTAATTCAATAAAAGATGAATCAAACATTTTCATGTTAAAACTATTTTATGATGATTCAAAAGTGCTTCAAAGAAGTCTAATTGAATGAATAAATGTTTGATTTTGAGTTTGAGTTTAATGTAATGGATTGTCATAATAATAATACCAAGCTATTTAAATTTTTATATCCCATTCAAATCACGTCTTCTAACAACTTTTTGACGACTTGGTAACTTAGCACGTAGATCTTTATCTACTAGATATCGCAAGCCATTCGGAGTTTTTATGTCATTTTTATTTACATTTTCAATACATATTTATTACGTCTTATTTTTATGTTATAGCACAGAATACATAATAGTAGCTAAACGCTACAGAACGGACACTCTCCGCCTCCCGCCAAAATTAAACACTTACCTCACCCCGCACGATCATGCTATAAATGGTCCGCATTTTTCTGCAAGGGCGATACGCAACGAAGATTGACAACATTAATCAAATTGACTTAAAGTAATTTTATTATTTTGGATTTGTGATTATCGTTTTTCGTAGAAAATGGTTAGATATTGTGCTGTTTACGGATGTATTTCATCAGAAAAACGCGAATTTTTTTTACGCTAGTCACAAATGTGCCAACCATAAAGCGTTAACACACACATTTGCAGTCTCTACAGTGTGACTGTCAAAACGATAATTTTGTATGGAGTGTCCGGGGTGTGGTTATAGTAAATATTGTGACAAACCGAATTAAAATTACAAATAAAAGTTGATATGTTCATGTTGAAGTTTATTTAGTTTAGTTGGTATGTGATAGTTATCCTTCTAATATTATAAATGGCATAGTATGAGGATGGATGTATGTCTTTTACGAAAAAACTACTACACAGATTTTGATGGTATTTGGCATAACATATAATTACTTGTTTTTACCATCAGGTTACGGCAGAGTAGTTAGTTCTTATCAGATAGTTTAATCGTATTTACAGTTAATCTGTAATAAACAAACAGTATCAATGTCAAAGGACATTGCATTGGACATTGAAGCTTTGAGATTGGCTTTAAGTTGAACTCAATTGATGTAATCGAAGTAATTACACATTGCAATGCTCTTGTAATGTAAGTCGCATATATGTTAAATTAACTGTTAACTGCTTTTTGATTTAAATATAATATTTTTAAGTGTAAATATTTACAATTATTAATATTAATGTTACAATTGTAAATATTTGTAATTATATGATACTTTGCATGATTGTGAATTGTTATATAATTAATTTTTATGTACATATATTTATGTTGACAATAAATAAATCAATATCATGTGAGATGAAATGTTAATTTTCCTTACGTTTGATTTCATATTGACTCTAATAAGGTTATGTGTTTGTTTAAGTAATGAAGGAATAATTGGTATAATACGTCGTTTTTTGTGTATTTAATAAAAAAATACACCATACTTACTAAAGATACAAAAAGGACCACAGATGAAAAATAATCTATACCATACCATACGTAACGTAATCGAGATTAAGAAGATAAGAATTTTTACATAACTGGCATGACATATAGGCCATATCCCTATACCAGGACTGAGCTGAATATTAATAGTCCCTAATAGTACCTTTCAATCTTATAAAAACACCTGAATCCCGTCCAATAACATAATATATTACGACAGATATTAATGCAAAATGTTCTCTTATGGATAACGATACGTTTCTGATAATAGAATGTCCTTATTAATTCCTCCTTTATCTTACTTAAGGGACTGGACTGGCTTATTGAATCTTAATGTCCGATATCTATGCCAATATTGTGGTTGTCTGGTAGAGATAGCTCGCTAGTGATAAGACCGTCTGCGTTCAACGTAATTCGACAGTTAATTTAATGTAATAAAATATACTTACTTTTCACTGCGTATAAATAGATGATTTTGTTATGCGATTGGCTCTTTGGTTAACTTAAATTATAATATTGTAGAAAATTGTACACATTTTATTGGATTCCGATCTGTACCCACTCGAAATTTTAAACATTATAATAGTATGCATATTATTAGATATAATTATTATATGTATGTTAGTATGTAATGTATGTTCTATAGATCTGTACAATTTATTGCTTGTTACCTAAGATAAATGTAAATAAATAAATAAATATTTTGTTTCATAAAATAAATAACTCACAAAATCCTTGTCACCCTATAAGTGTAATAAAGATCGAATATTTGAGTGAATTTGCATTTTCGTGCATTCACACCTAATGCAACTCTAATGGCCCTATTATTTATCAATAGAAATATGCCAATGCATGCTATGCGTATATTTTTAGCCATCGTTACCATGGCAACAAGGCAAATGACAATGATGTATGTAAATTATATAGCATTATAAATGAATTTTTTGACTAGCGTTACCATGGTAACGTGTTATATGATAATATTAGTTCCATATTCAAGCTCATGCAGCATGACAGTTCACGTAAACGCATGACATGCATGCATTACCGTCTTACTACTTTAGAGAGCAATATTATTTTTTCACTCTGTATTCAGTTAACTTATAGTTCATACATATCTTCTCTAAGTAGACAAATATATTTAATAATAATAAAGTTTAATTTATTACAACTAAGCGTCCTTTTGATGATTTTAAATAATTAATTTTAAGTGACATAAAGTATGTATTGTAAAATAATATTCATTCTATCAATCTATTCTCAAAATACGTCCAAATGCTTTGAGCAGTTTATCTAATATATTTGCACTAGAGTAATTATTGATCGTTCACAAAACATATTTATGATCTAAAACGCTACACAAATTGATAAAAGCGTTCTTTTTTTTTGGAAAATATCATAACCCTTATTTTGTTAATACTTACATTTGTATTTCGATCAGCAGTCGTAATCTATTAAATCAGATAACCTAAGACAATCTTGAAAAGGGTTTATTTTTTACCCTTTCACAACAAAAACGTATGAAAATTAAAAACTTTTCCACACAATTACACTCGGCGTAAACGTGCTTATACATAATGAAAAACAGAAATATATTGAGCATGGCGTACCTATATTAAATTAAGATCACGTCTATACGACTTGTGTGGCCAGAATCTATAATGTCTCAAACATTTTATAGTCTGTGGTACGCTTCGAAATAAATTGCTGGCAATGTTTGGCTCTTCCGTAAAGGGATTAGTTGTTTTATTTTGGTACTCGAAAAATTTAATCTGTGTCTTGTAGGGTTTGATTTAGCGTAGTTTGGTTTGGGACGGAGAGTAAAACTTGTCACGTTAAACTTGCTAATGAACCTATTTATACATCTTGATACCTACTAACATTTTAAAGTAGAGATTAGTTTTTATGTTTATTATTAATATTTACAGTTTATTTTTCTACAACAGCCGTTTAACTTCTAATTAAGACGAGTCTGCCTTTGACTGCTGAATCAAAATTTACAAATGTTGTATTTAATATCATTTATACAAATATAACTTTCAATATGATAATAAAATAAATTATTGTATTCATACAACTATGTGGCACGAACATTAAAAATAACAAAACAGGAATAATCTACATAACCTCAAATTCCGCGCGTAACCCTGAAAAAAGCGCGCGAATTTTACATAATATCACCAACCTCATTTCCTTCCATCGCAATGTTCCTTTGTTAATTTGCATTCAAAATGGACTCCCTCTCTAGACAGTGATATTTGCTGAGAGACGATGTATAAATCATGAGTGTCGAATGAAATGTGGACACAGTGTGGATTAGCGAAAAATATTCTTGTTTAGTTTGCGGTGACGTGTTTAAGAATGACAAATTTTTTGGAGGTGTAGAGTTTTCTTGTATAAAAAAAATGAGTTATCTAACACCGAAAGAATTTTTCAAATCGGACCAGTAGTTCTTGAGATTAACGCGTTCAAAGAAATAAACAAACAAACACTTCAGCTTTATAATATTAATAATATTAGTATTAGCACAGAATAATAACTAGAAGCGTATTAGTATAGATTAGCTAGTACCTAACTTAACCCTAGAACCACAACATTGGGTCATGGGTGACCCCACGCATACGTATTTTTATTTTAATTTAGCGAGTTTTGCACCTACAACACTGTGCGTCTAGGTACCTTCCGTAATTGGTAATCAGTGGCCCGTGACGCATGGCGGGGTGCGCACGCCCATTAGGTTCGGAGATATTGCAGTTTGGGGTCGCCCGCGACCCGTGTTATGGTTATCGAAACTATTTTTTTGTGATTAACTGTTGTGTGATTTCACGTTTATTTCACGAATAGTCTTTCAATATGGCCTCAACGTCACGAGCCCTTGAAAGTAATGAAATTGAGCAACTTTTGGAGGAATATGAAGGTGAAACCTCCAGTTTTTCGGACGAAGATGGATCTGAAACTGCGGAAAATGAACATATATCTGAACACTCCGATGAAGATGACTTGTTTGATGTTGAATCTGGATCAGATGATGATGATGTTCTTCTGTCTGATTTCTGTATGGGCAAAAATGGTTATACTTGGCGAAGAACTCCGTTCACTGTTCCTAATACACGCACTGCAAGTAGAAACATCGTGATAAATCAACCTGGTCCTAAAGGTATCGCACGCGACGCAAAAACCGAGTTAGAAGCGTGGAAGCTATTTTTTCCAGACGAAATATTGGATATTATTGTGATGCATACCAATGCACAAATTGACAGACTTTCTGAAACCATAAAAGAAAGTCATTCTAAGACAACAGTAAGAAAAACACGAAGGTGGCCGCTAAGATTTTTCTACGGCATGCTTGATGCTGGAGGTATAAATTCATATGTAATACTCAAGGCAAACATTCGCAGGAGTAAACTGAAAAGGGACTACTTTCTAAGAAACCTAAGCCTTCAATTAGTACAGCCCTACGTGAAACGCTGCCTTGATGAGGTCAAAAATTTGCCCCAATTTCTTAAAGTGATAATGCTTCATGTTTTGGGAGTAGATGAAGAAAACAGTGCTCAGGTAGCCCAAGCTCGATCAACTTCAAGTTCCCACTGCTATTTATGCACTAGAGCCAAAGATTGGAAGGGCAGAGAGAAATGTGTTAAGTGCTCCAAAAAAATATGTGCACAACACAGGTTACCTATATTTTGTCACCAATGTATCTAGATTTTCAGATTTGTACTAATTTTTTTTCCCTTAAACATTCCATTAATATCCAAAAAACCTTGTAATAATTGTTTAAATTTATTAAAGTTTAATATTTTGTAAGTAATCATTTTTTTATTTTGGGGTCAACCATGACCCATGTTGTGGTTCATTTAATTAAATTTGGATGTTGTAGTTGTAGGGTTAAGAAACATGAATCTTATCATTATATAATTAATCACTAGCTTTCCACCCGCGGCTTCGCCCGCGTAGTAACACTCGTATAGCTCCCGTTCCCGTGGGATTTTCAGCATAAAAACTATCCTATGTTAAAACATAGGCGATTTTTCTTTACCGATGCATACTTAAGTATATCAGGATCGATATTTTAATTTATTGCCTACGTAATATTTCATATTAATATTATAATAATAAGTGAAGTAAATATCAAAAGGAATATCTCTAGAGCTAGGGAATGCAAGCTTAAGTTCCAAGAAAGCTCTTACAAGAGCCGGTAGAGAGGGAATTAAATTAAATTTAAATATGTATAATAATTAATTTGGCGCAAATTTTAATATTTAGAAAATATTAATAAACTTTAATTGCTCTTACCAGATATAAAAATAAAAAAAGAAATGCCAGAAGTTTCACATGTTAGAAGTGAATTTTCTTTGACAAGATTCAAAGATACCAAAATCGTCAACTTACTCCATGAAGTGACGGTATTGCCATGACGCGACCTTGAAATTTTACTCTCAACACACCTAAAGAAGTTTTACTTCTAAATTTGGCATAGCAACCCATTTTAAACCTTGTAAAAGCCAACACGAAATTATTATAAACGATCCCCACAACTTAGGTTTTATTTAAAAAGATGGCTTAAGAAATTCATCACAGAATGAAACAACAAAGGGGGACATTACCGCGTTTCCTCAAAAATTAAAGTAATTATTTTTCACAATAAATAGCCCGCTTTATCTTCGGCATCCGGCGAAAAACAATTTCGCCAAATACAATGCTTCTGGAAGTTTCTACTCAATTTGCTGGGCCCGAGAATATTGTCCATTATTCATTATTTACTTATAATAACCTGGGTGACCATATTTTATGGTACTTGTAACACAAATACATTTTCTATTTATGATTTAATTCCTAAAACATCAGAACTTATACTATAAACTGTACTAATCTTAAATACTAGCTGTGCCCCGCGGTGTTACTCGCAGTGCTCCGCTGCTATTGGTCTCAGCGTGATCATATTATAGCCTATAACCGTCCTCGATAAATGGGCTTTCTAACAACAAAAGAATTTTTCAAATCGGACCAGTAGTTCCTGAGATTATCGAGCAAGCAAACAAACAAACTCTTCAGCTTTATAATATTAGTATAGATTTTACGCAAACAGCTTCCTTGGTAACGGAGTACCGTTAGTAATGAGTAGTAATAAATTCTAGTATTTACTCTCTAGTACCTACAGCAAGCCTAGCCGAGGGTTTGATTCCCAGAGGAATTTATAGAAAAAGCTCAGTCTGGCAAGACATAGAAAGCCTGACCTACTTATAAAGAAAATCGTTTAGTGAAACATAATATGTAGGTATATAGGGCATTAGGAGAATTACGGATGTGGGGTAATTTTGTAAAATTTTGAATACTTCAGAGCATCGTTTTATTGTAAGTGTCGTGAAGGTATTGTTATGCCTAAAATGGCTAGCTGTGCCCCGCGGTTTTACACGCATTGCTCCGTTCCAATTGGTCTGATCGTGATGATATTTAGCCCAACTATTTTATTCATAAATGGACTATCTAACAGTGAAATTATTTTTAATATCGGACTCGTGGTTCCAGATATTAGCGCGTTCAAGCAAATAAACAACCTCTTCAGCATTATAATTAGCATTCATATTTGTTAATCAATAACTAAATTCACACAAAATTTCATAATTTGTATATTCCCGTAATTTGGAATTACCCCAAAGCACATTAACATAATATATTATGTCCCATACCCCACAAAGGGACAAGAGATAGTACCTTATGTTAAGTAGTATCACATATAATATAATACTATACTATAGTACAGAATAAAGAGGTATTGACACCTCATATGTTATCATCCATCAAGCTGTTTACGCTGTTTCAAAGAAATTGACTGCATAATATTGTTATTCATCCCATCATGGAAGAACTAATTAATTATCTTTCAGGATTAAAGTTAAGTCTTGTTTTTTTTTTATATTATTATAATATTGAGGTAAGTACATAATATATTCATTTCATTTCAACGGCGCAACGACCCAAAGAGGATCTTGGCCTCCGACACCAAAAGTTTCCAGGTTTCGCGCCTTAGCGCCCTAGTGTTGAGGTCTTCTACTTGAAGGATGTCCAGATCTTTTTGGACTTCAAGTACATAATATAAATTTATACAATTTAGTTAGGCTAATATTTAAAAGCTATCGAAAAATTCTGCTATAAAGTAATTTAAAACTTTACACACAACATACCCTATTAATTAGGATACGTTACAAGGTAGAGCTATAAAAAGGGAAGAAGAATATATTATGTAAAAAAATCAAGTGTTAGCTACAAAAACTCATTCTCAAAACAGACGCAGCCACATGCATTATCTAGCTAAATAGAAACGAAAATGTACCTTTTATGTCTTTTACGAGTCGGGCGACTCTCGTTAGTTCGCTCTGCTGATGCAAGGAGATTCGATCGTAACGATAATCATTTATTTAAATTCCTTTAGTTTGTTTCAATTGTTGGTGAAGTACTGTGCGAATTGTTCCTGTTGATAATGACTCTACTATGTAGATTTTAAAGTTGAATGAGTTTAAACTTTGGTTGTATTATTACGTACCTATAGGTACTGTATAAATTTTTGAGTTACATAATAATGTATGATCACACATCTCTACACCATACCCTAAATTATTTAATTCATGCAGGCATTAAATGAAAAGCTTTGTGAAAGTATGGGAATGTTGCATAACATCTGTTTACAATTTTCTTTTTGGGTAAGTAGATAAATCAAACTATGCCGTGCCCTTTCAACTTTTTTACATTTTTTTCTGTCTCCACAAGATAAAGACCTAAACCTTAATTAGATATAACTACTTATTCCCTACACCGATTCATACTTTTCTTTACATATCATATCTATAAGAATATTGTTATCCCTAAAAATACCCACAACATGGTCAATCTCTACGGGAATTAATCAAAGCCTACATAGCCTAATTTCCTCAGCCATTAGTGGTACATTAACATCATTTCTTTGTATAATATTGCTCATCATTGCCAATTCAACTGCTTTTTACTTGGACAGCTTTGGACACTGAGACTAGTCATCAATCTTTATTATTTGTCTAACACATTTATGTTGTATTATAATTATAATCCCATGCCTTCATAATGACTTTATTAAACCAAATATGGTCCCTTCTCATGCAGTGTAATCAATCTTCAATCCTTTCTTATTTGATCATAAATAATTAGAAATTATTTCGTTATTATACCAAATATTATGTGCATAAAATTTGTTTAGGGAACGCTCTGTTATCAGAGATACGTCTAATAAATGGTAGATCAGAGGTTCAGAAAAGTGGTGCTGAAGTTGTTGATATAATTTATCATTGCATGCAATACTGAAAGCGGCTCGACAGAACATAATGGAGTTTAATCACTGCCCACAGTAATCCAAAATAACTAATTGAATAATAAATTTAAGTTTCGTATAATATACTTTTGTCTGTTTTTTCTCATTTATTATTACTATGAATTTTGCTTAAACTTTTTACTTCTGTAAACATTATGGAATTTCACTTATTTCGATGACATTTTAATGATTTTGAAATAAAAAATTGCGACTGGCACCTATTTAACAACGAAAAAAACGTCTTGCAATAAAAAATTTATGTCTGATGGATCTATCTAAAGGCAAAAGATTAAAAATTACGCGTTATTAAATGACTTTAAATTACGGATATTTTCCTGTGCAGATAAGATGCGCACTAATAAACGCAACCACTGCGGCCAGCCAGACAGCCCGGACTCTAACCGAAATAGGAAGAGAAACAGTATATCAAAGAACCAACTATACTAAAATTCTCTCTTGTCAACGTTGGTAGCTCCTATACGATAATAATCACGTATCAACTCAAAACGTTTCTGCAAATCGTGTTGGAACATGTATTCGGAACATGTGGAATGTACTACGAAAACAATGTAATATGGTATCATTAATATGTAGAGAGAATAAATAAATAATATACAAATGAACACATGATAACCAAATTTCACTTTTTAAGTTAATACGACATTAGCAATTAGGTACCACAGATTTGTATTTGAGAAAGTATTTCCACCCCTGAAGAAATTATAAAAATAATTACCAATTATCAATTCACATATAAATGTATAGAGCAAGCTCTATATGTAAAAAATAACTAACAAAATTATACTAAACATAAAGATTAGCATTTTATCTAAAACTTAATTAAAACAACGCATCAATTCAAAAATTCATAAACGCATTCGAATAATTTAAAAACCGTTAACCGTTAATTTAATTTAAACCGTTAACCGTTTGGAATTCTCTATTCAATTTTGGGTACATGTCCTCACTACATTTCAGTAGATTCATATTCAGTGTTGCCCGCAATAGGTTTTAGAATCAACCCATCTTTCTATCATGTGCACGGGGATGGAACGAATACATCTATTTTTGTGTAGTGTTGCCAGGTTTTCGTGTTGGTGGATTATTTTGTTTAGTAAAAAGATTATAGAAAAATTGAGATCAAATGCGGCAATTTTTAATTCGGTAGAGCATTATTGTTTCTGATTTAGAAATGTATGGTAGTCATTGTTAAAAATTACATGAATAAAACCAGCCAAAAGCTTGTACATTGAGGTGGCATTTGTGTTGGATTTTTTTGAGATTATCCATTGTCTGTTAGACAAACATTAGGTACTAAAGATTATTGTAGCATGATAACAAGAATAAAAACACATATATAATAATAATCGCTCGACGTTCTATATAAATGTTATGGGGAATATTATTTATGTATTTATCTATCAAATACTAATAACCTCAGCCCCATTCACGGCCATAAATTTCTGCCTATTGTCTAGCCTACTAGTCTTGTAGCAAATCGAAGATTGTGACTTTTACCGGAATCATACTATTTAGATACATTATTTCTATTCATTTATTATAAAGCATAAACCACTGGCTGGACACAGCCAGTCTACTAACTATTATAATAAAAAAAAATACTATGTTTAGTTTTCAACAATTCACAAGTTTATTATTTTTTTTCAGGATTTTCCTAGCTAGAAAGACAGAGCCACACTGTAATTGTACTGTATTAATTTTTGTACTCAATAAAGATATTATTTTTATTTTATTTTTTTATTTTATTAATTTCAAAAAATGTAAACTCAAAAGTGTAATATGTTTTACGTTTTTAATATGTAAAACATCTATACATAAAGCAGATGACCAACCTCATTATAATTCTCCTTAAAATCAACTAAGTTGGACATAATTTCAGTAAACACAATTTGTCCCACCTCCAAGTGTCCTCTTATTCCCACGAACCCACGTCACCCTACACTACAAATCTGCTGAATCTTTTCCCATTTTGCACAGCGGTAGCAGTGTCGATTTTAAAGGCCAATATCAATCTTTTTCAACTTTATGGCCACCGTTTCGTTTTCAGATAAAGTGGGGATATTTATTTACTACTCGCATTTTCAACGACTCTTGATTACTGTTCATTTAAAGTTGGAAATGTTTATAACAGTTGCATATATTTAGAGTGCTAAATTTAATACTGTGGTAGTGACTGGATGAGCGCTTAAATTAAAGTGACGTCATTTTAACATTTTAATTTTCAATATTATATAATATAATAATATATATAGATGTAAAATTTTTGGATATTTCCTGTTTTATTTAAAAAAAGTAATTATTGTCATTTTACTCATTAGGTAAAGGGCTTTCGATATCAGTTTAAAGTTTTTTGATATCTGCAATTGTTACGGAATAATCGCCTGTGCACACTTAACGATTACACATGGATTACACCCTGTATATATTTGTATAATACTTAGTAATTGTTTTCAATATAAACCGCGATAATGTAAAAAGTTCGTCTAGAACTCAATTCAAACTAATTACTTAAAATACAGAAGCGATTGTGTATTCAAAAGCGTTGGGAGCGTCATTAGTTCGGATTTTAATATTTATTTATGCAAAACTTGCACAATAGTTGCCGTGAACTGGATTCGATCGATACACAGCGTTTATTTACCTTGATGAAAGGATTGACAAATGATTTTCAATTGATTTCAAAATAAATATAGTTAAAAAGCTAAAAAAACACGCTTTTAAAAGATGATATTATTGTTTTATCATTCTTGAATAGCGTTAAAGTTTGTAAGTATAAGATCTGTCCGTTCAAAGTAGATCAAAATGGTGTCTAGTCTAGCAATGTACTTTTTTATTATCATTTACTTAAATACATTTTAAAATGAAATAAAATACTCAAAAGGGCTTTACTCGATAAAATTTATTTTCTCAGTAAAAGGTGTGAAAAATAACTTCAATCAAAATGTTACCAGTTCAAGAGCGATCAGAAAATGAAGTAATTTTCAATTTTTCTTTATACGACGATGAAGAGAACCTACAACAATCTGCCAACCCGCACTTAGCCACCATGAACTGGTATACATTTTTGACTTGAGTTGGAAATGTTAAAGCATACAACTGCACACAGCGTTCCGCTCGTTTTCGATGAGTTTACACAAACTTAGTTATGTTAACTTTGATTGAATTTGCTGGTAAAGCGATAGTCTGAATGTTGAATAATAACCGGAATTTCGTAAGTTAAGCAAATCTAATATTGGAGGACTGTCTGTTATGTTATGACGTGTAGAAAGAAAAATAGAACATATTGTTGTAGACGTTGATAATAGGTGGCAAGATATGGAAGGAACAAGGAAGTAATTATGTAATCTCTCTGATACTCCGAAGTAGTTGACTGAAAGAAAGCTGTATATTGTTTTAATTTTTTTGTTTACTTTATTACCCAAATGCGAAAACATTGGTTTATATTTTTCGAGTGTATATTTCTTTGGTACCTACGCTCTACAGCCTGATTATGACTTATAAGCTGCCGTTATAATCGTAGAATAGTGGTAGTGTCATATATACTTTACATATGTTATCATAACAATAATTCTTGTTACTTCTTTTCTTTACAGCTTAGCGAGGCTGTTCGCTCTGTGTTCTACCTATTTGCTACCTACATATTATTACCGCTCAAAAAGTCCTACCCTAATCACATTTAATACAGTTACTAGTTATTTAAACCTTTATTACCTACTAGCTGTGCTCCGCGGATTCACCCACATTGGTCCGTTACTTTTAGTGTTAGCGTGATGATATATAGCCTATAGCCCTCCTCGATAAATGGGCTATCTAATACCGAAAGAATTTTTCAATCCGGACCAGTAGTTACTGAGGTTAGCGCGTTCAAACAAACTCTTCACCTTTATAATATTAGTATAGATAATACGTTGTGGTAACGTCATGTTTACCGCCGCGTGAACAGTGACAGGTACATTGGATACCCATTATGTGGCTGACGATGCATTAACATCAATACTGAGTTTATTAGCGGCTCGGTTAATCTGTAGGGAGTCGGATTGATGGATGTATATTGGAAACAATTATAATTGAAAAAGAACAGTTTAATAATGAAGTAATTGTTAATGCTCCATCTGTTTTTTTTGTTATCACAAAAGCTTTTGAAGCCTGAAGGTGTAATCTGATTGGGAAATTGGCCCTTTTACGGTATCTTATAGCGGGCTACTCACACACCTGCCGCAGGGGCAATACCGATTACACGGCAGTTGGAGCAATTTGAAAAGCTAAAGAGGCCAATTTAAAAATTGCCCCTGCTTGTCTATACACATTACAATTAAGGGTGCAATTCTATTGCCCCTGCGGCAGGTACGTGAGTAGCCGGTTTTATAATTCAATATTTTTCAGAAATTAGCGACTTTTATCGTTATAACTCAATTTTTGTGTCTATTTATTATTTAGGCTGATTATAAAAGCGTCTGTAGGTACATTTAAATTTTAAAACTGTTTATCAAATTTTTTATATTACCAGTGACACCTAGCTGAGATAAATTTAAATAAATTTCTCATAAATCCTTTAGGTTAAAGTCTAATCCGTTGCAGTTCAGGATATGAAAATGTAACTGTATAATGCCTTCACAAAAGCACTAAGCTGATTTTGACGTAATTAAATATCCCAATACTTTATCAGTTTGAAACAGGCTTCTCATAAAGCAAAATGCAATGAATTATTACCATCCATATTTCACTTTACTCCATATTATAAAACAATGTCCTCCGCCGCTTCTGCCTGTCTGTTCGCGATAAACTCAATAAGTACTGCACCAATTTTCATTCGGTTTTCACCAATGGAAAGCATGGTGCTCCAGACAGATATTATAAATGTGACAGTCTATCTGTCTGTTCCACTTTCACGGCTAAACCACGGCACTAATTTAGATAAAATTCGAAACGAAAATAGTTTATGACACAGGCTGAAACATAGCTTAATATTTCTTGAAAAATCAACCCTTAAATAATTAGAAATAGATGAGAAACCGTGGAGCACTGTTAGCTACACTATAATAATTAACAATGATTATATTCGATCAATCAAGTAAGTAATTTCCATACACCATTTATATATTATTATAGTCAAAGCATTAATACAATATTGTTATTATTATACGTTATGTTTGTTAACAGCCCGTCTAACGTCGAACCGAGATAATAGCAGATGCTTCAGTAAACAGGACTATTGTTGACAAGTGTAGTAAATAAATACGGGAAGTTTGGCCTGTTATTGTGATTAATATCTTGATTATATTTATTATGGATTATCTTAATAGTGTATTTTGTTATCTATTTCTTTATCTGATTTTATTAACCGAAAATACTGTATATTCTTTGAAGGAATCTGTATTCTATAGCTATACATCTGAATCTAGAAAAGAGAAAGAAGAAAGAAAAGTTTATTTTAGTTTATAAAACTACAGTAATAATAATATACAGTAGAATGTGCATTATCTATATCTATGTTGTCGGCCTCATATAAATAGGATTTTTGCATCAAATTCACATAATTTATGGTATTTTAAGTCTGAAAAAATTATTATATCTACCTACAAAAATAACTTCGAATTGATAAAATTCAATTAAAAACATAATTATACCTGAAAAATTATACATAAAAAATCTTAGCTACAAATAATTAATTATCGATATTCATTCCAAAAATGCATCCCCTAGATTATAACAGGTATACTGAAATCGAACCAACAACCTTTAACCACCCTTCCTCGTAATTTCTAATCAACGTCGATATTACAGTTCAAGAGCCAGTAACTCCATTTGCACGTCTTGTTCCAGCAATTACTTAGTTTTCTATTTGTTGGCATTCGCAGTAAGGATAGCGTATTTAGTACTACAAATTTTGTTTAAAATAAAACTTTTCCGTAAAAAATTTGACGTTCCCTCCACTTAAAGAAGTACCTAAATATAAATATGTAAAGTAAATTAGAACATAAGTTCGGTGTTTCTAAATTACCTAGGAAAGACAAAATTTATCATCGATGCAAAAACCACAGAAGTATCGATGCATAAACCCCGTTGTTTGTATTCATAATATTATATTTTTTCATACTAACTACACTCAAAACAAGGATTCTAGTAGATTACTTAAATTACTTAGATTACTCATTCTTATTACACATGCATAAATACTACTCATCAGTTTCTGTTTTATGTATAAAGAACATCCTACGTGTAATCATAATTTTTTAGTTGCAAGTGTAGATCAAAAAAGTCGGAAAATTAATGACTTTTGCCCCAAGTAATTCAAACTAGGACAGTTCTTTACCTAGATTAGTCCCTTAACTAGCCCTTAAGAACTAGTTATAATGCGATAACATTAACATGAATACCACAATCAACTAAATTATCGACCATTATAATTGCCGTGGCAAGGATTGTAGTAATTAAAAATACTCAATCTATGGCCATTCTTGGAACAAGGGAAATTCGATAAAATCACTCAAGGACGTAGTTACCTACTTCCTTGAATGTTCTTGAAAGATTTTTTATTCTTTTTTTCTTCATTAGTCATTTTCTCAAGTATTTGTCGAACTTGTAGAAAATCTCTTTTTTTGTGTTATTATTTTTTTATTAGCGATATTGGCAACTCTGAGTGTCACTAAAAATATTCATTTAAGTGGGCTCAATTTCTATTTATACTCATAATATTATTCGATAGCACTCGAGAGAAATCGGAATGGAATTAGAATAATTTTTTCTTATCATTACATATTTTTTTGACAAAATTTATGTACCTAAGTATCACATTTAAATCTTGAATTAACTGTAATAATCTTGACTACTATCTCATAAAAATCCTCGTAGAAATCCATTTACTTATAACATTTATTGGAACAATATAAAAAGGTATAAAAATAAATATGCATTTAACTTTACCTATTTTTCCCGACAATACAATTATCCCTTATCCGTCTATGTGACGCTCTTTGGACAGTTACATTAAATATCAAAGTCGTTACGATTTGTATAAAGCCTTTGACTACTCGCTTTGTCACAATTTCAATCCTATCCCAAAGTTATAAGGTCCATTTAACCGTGACAGGTCCTTTCATAAAAGGGAAAGGTTAATCGTATAGGATTAATCCTTTATCGATTTCTGATATCGGCAGATGACAAGAATATGTTTTATTTTCGCCTTTGTGCACACAGTACGTGTGTGAATGTCTCCATCATTATAAGCAAATGGTTATGATATCCTATGCATTATAAAAAGCCAGATGTTAAAAATGAAAGTTCTAGAACTAAGCTACACATTGAACTAGGAGAGTGAATCATCCGAATTGTTAATAGTACCACAGACTAATAATAATATACTACGTATACAAATAGTACTATTAAAATAGGGGAAAATTTGGTAACAACAGCGAACAAGAGTACATTTGCGTCGGTGATTGTACTAGGATAACTTCCGATATTTTCAACTAGAGAGCCTCAGATACTTCTATGGAGATAATTAAAATTTTATAGATCGAACTAAAAGATTTCCTAAGAGAGTTTTCACCGAAGTAAATCAATGAATGCTAAAGTCCATTCTGAACAAGCCCACATCCTTCATCTGCTACTAAGTTCATATCTCATTACTTTTATATCCACTTAAATCGGAATATTTAGAACAAGAATCACGCTCGCTATCCCATACAAAATTTACATTCATACATATCCGAGTCATAACGTTTTTACCGGCCCCATAAGTCTTAAAACTGGGATTGCAAATCCAAGTGTAATGAAGATCTGAATAATTAATATAAGACAGCTTTATTGCTATAAAACTGCTTCTCCCGAGGTATTTGCTATTCTCATGTTTAATGGAGAATATCGGACTTGGCTTGGGACTATTTTAATTTGAATTCTTAGATGTTTTTCTTTAACAATTTCTAGCCATGCTTTTCTTACAGCAGAGGTGTAGCAAGATTTGTTACCTAAACAAGGTATTCGTCGCAAGTAAAGGAAAGTCAAGAAAATAATCGAGTATCACGCAAACATTGTTTTAGTTCATAACTCGAGTAGTTTACGTTTAGAAATCCAAAGATCTCTGGTGGTACATGTTAAAAAGTAAATATGCGCACTATACTTCCTAAATTTATATTTTTTAATTATAGTTTTCAATAGATGTTGCGTAAAAAGTAAATGAATTGTATTATGTCGTATACCTTTAACATTGTGGTTAGATACCATAAGTATTGTTTTGTTGTATTAAACTATAAAATATATTTTAGTTACACATTTTCTCATCGCGACCTTTTTGTATCATTTTTAATAATCGTAGAATGATTATCAAGTATTCTATTCTTATAACAGTCTTACAGATCTAAAATTAATATTTTAATATCCACGCTAGGTGTCGTAACTAATAAAAATTTCCTAGAGTTCTTACAAGAAATGTTGACTACCTCTTCAGATGTCGCAACTAGTCGCAAATGGCATTGTTATAAAATACTTTACGATTAAATTTTGGACGATTAAATTTACATTCGAAATGCGTCCTGCAACATTATTTATGTCCTTTTAATTATAATACTTTTATATCTTTCGGAAATAATTATTGTTGAATTTGCTTTTAATGCAAATGTTTATTTACATGGTGGATTCGTTAATGTATTTGCTAGACAAGTAAAAAATATTGAAAATATTAACGGGAAGTCGTCAAATTGCTTTGATAAACATGAAAAAATAGATGTAGTAAGTATTTAATTAAAATTATTTTATAAATAACATAATATTATAATGATGGAATTAGGTAGGTAACTTAGAGAAATACCTAACAAATAACTTGGTAATTATAGAGAAAATTTAGGTCTCGAGTTCTTGTATGGCAATTATCATTATATTGAAATCTGCTGTTTCTTTTTAGTAGGTGAACACAAAATTTCTCAATTGGAAGTGTTAACAATATTATTGTTTTTATAACGCAGTCTTTTTACATATAGATATAATGACATACATATAGACACAAATTGCTGAATTAGGTATAGTAATAGAGATACAGACAGATACACCGAAAGTTCTCTGTAGATATTCATATTTCATGTATAATCTGTGATACCTCCTTCCACAGACTATATTATTAACATTGACCATTTGACTATGTACTTATAGTAACGTATTCATTTTAATTCCAATCAGTAGAACTAAGATTGCGTTTGTTCTATAAAAACAAAGGGCAATAAGCTGAAACAGGGCTGTCGAAGCGTCGTTTTATTCGTACATTTTGAATTCATTAAGTCAGCCTTTTTAATTTGGCGGCTCGATGTATTCCCACTGTGGGTTACCCCTGGATTACTGCTAAATTGGTTTTTCTGAACAATGTGTTCATGGTTCTGTCTATAGTCTTTTTTGGTAGAGCAAACAAAGCGAACCGTAATATACTAAAAATATATTGATATATCATCATTGTTTGCTCATCTGGAATAGATGAAATAATGTGAAAGAAATAATCTCTGTCTAATATTTAGTTTTATAATATTCAGATGCTTTTTAAATGAGAAATTTTTAAAGAATAGAAAATGGCCACAAGGCGGGATTAAAACCCCTTTAGTATTCTCAACTATCCGAGCTTAGAGTATTAGACTACAGGCCCATGTTGAAAAAATTATGGGTCATTTGACCCAGCAGGTGACCTATCTAGAATGATATAAGAGCATAAAATAATAAGATTCAGCACTATGACGTCACTTGTAAGCTGTCCACCTGAGTGCAGATGAGAATTCGAAAGTT
>CAJQZM010012191.1:0-12039 GCA_907164665.1 Colias nastes | reverse complement strand
TGTTTTACATGTACACAAAAACGCGGACTTACACACAAAAGTAGGAGCTAGACACTGTTATGGCACAAGGAATAGAAATAAAATTGAAATGCCATTTTATAGGTTAGCTAAAGTTAAAAATTCATTTATGGGCCAAGGTATACGTTTTTACAATAGAATACCTCATAGTATTAAAGAGTTTAGTAGTGTTAAATTTAAAACTTATTTAAAAAATGTATTAGTTCAGAGAGCCTACTACAGCATTAAGGAATATATGGAAGATGAAAATCCATGGAGGGTTGTCGCGTAAGAATAACAGGACAGTTCTTTGGCATATTATGATAATATATAATATTATGTAGTTAGATGTAAGTAACATGTAATGTAAAATTATATTGTATATGGACATGACTTTAAAAGAGCAACTATGGAGTTTCTTGCCGGTTCTTCTCCATAGATACTGCTTTCCGAATCGGTGGTAAATTTAAAGAATGTAATGACGATTCAAAAGTGCTTCTGGAAGAAGTCTAATTGAATAAATAAATGTTTGAGTTTGAGTTTGAGTCTATAATATTTTACAAATTATTTAATTGCACAAATTGTGTAATAGCTGAAATATAAAAATAACAGCAATTGTATAAATATAAAACAAATATCTTTTGGATAAGTATAGGTAAACGTTCGAACGTTATTTTATACTAGCCGCGCCCCGCGATTTCACCCACGTGGCTCTGCTCCTGTTGGTGTTAGCGTGATGATATATAGCCTTTAGCTTTCCTCGGTAAATGAGCTATCTAACATCGAAAGAATTTTTCAAATCGGACCAGTAGTTCCTGAGATTAGCGCATTCAAACAAACAAACAAATAAACAAACTCTTCAGCTTTATAAGATTAGTATATATTAAAAACTTGGAATTTGATTTTTTTGATAAGTGCTTTATATAGAACGGTAATTTTTTGACATGTTCAACTTGCAATGGTTTTTTTCTACTCCTGTCTTTATTTTTATAACTATAGCTTTACATTATTTGTAGTATAATTTCAGTGGTATTCATTTACACATTAAGTTTTAAAGTTTCTCACTAGGAAGATGTAAGAAGAAGTATTAGTTCGACATCGTTAAAGTTCGAAAATGTTAATACTTGGAGTAAATTTTCGAAATCGCGAACTTAGTTAATCTTAAATTTGTATCGATGGAACTTCGTCCGTTGTAGAACTAATTTGTCTTTGAACTTTTGTTTCTTGTGATTTTTTCTTTGTATTTTTGGTGGACTTGTTTAATTGTAATTGGTTTTTGTTCTTAATGAATAAAGTCTACAACAATTAGGTATCTTTTAATTATTGACCTGATGTTATTTGTATTATGTTGAAATTACTTTATAATTACCTTATAAGGTGAACTTATTAAGGTAAGATAATTTGGGAACAAGTGATTTTGCAGGTATACATATTATTTTCTATTCCTATGTATATGATAAATTCGATACTTTGTGTGACGGTGAAGATGCGTATTATATTATATTTAGCTAAAAATTGATAATATGTAGAATGTAGATAGATTATAGTCTCAAAAATTATTGATTTTTTTTTTATATACTACGCGACCAAAACCATGATCTTGTTATTGAGATGTTACTCTTTTAAATCACTACATTATTTAAAACATATTAAGAGAAACATAATTATTTAGAAATCTGCATGTAAAACGTCATGTAGGAATCTCGGCTACTCTTCTTACTAATGACACAAAAAGTTTCCTAACAAAGTTCACTGCTCTCATTAGCGAAATCCCCGAGTTTTAAAGTCGTTCAAACTTCTGCAATATCCCTGCGAAAAAACCAAAACAAAACGCTTTATTTGACATTTTAAATATTCAAGATGGCGGGATTAACGCTTAGCTTAGCGTGAATTAACGATACCTTTGAATCTTTTTTATTACTAGGTAGGTACTTACTATAGTATTAATATTATAAAGAAGAATATTTTGTTTATCGTTTAAGCGAACTCTGGAACTGCTTTTTCGAATCCTACTAATATTATAAATGCGAAAGTTTGTGAGGATGTGTGTGTGTGTGTGTGTGTTTGTTACTCTTTCACGCAAATACTACTGGACCGATTACAATAAAATTTATCACACATATAGAGGGTAACTTGGATTAACACAAAGGATAGGTTTTATCCCGGAAATCCCACGGGAACGGGAACTATGCGGGTTTTCCTTCGAAAACGCGGGCGAAGCCGCGGGCGAAGCCGCGGGCGGAAATCTAGTAGAAAAATAATTTTGAGATGTATTGTCCATGTATGAAGGAAGGCTACATGCTTATATAGCATTTTAAACAAGGCCAAGAGGAGTCGAACATCAATGAGCAATGTTCAAATATGGCATAAAATTTTTCCTTTTTGTAGATGAAGATGCGTGAGTCAGTTTTGTCTCTTGATAAAGTCTTACTTTAGAATATAGGAAATGTATTTATAATGATTGACATGAATGATAGACATGATTGACATTTGAATGACAGATCGATTTTTAAACGGTTAAGTGTCTATTAATTATTGCCTCATCGGATATAGATTATAGTAGGGGAGCCCAAGAGGGGATTTTGGGATTTACTCGAGCGCGTCAGATTACTATAAGGGACGGTACCTTAGCTATTCATTAGTACCTCTAGTCAATATGAGCAGTTATGGTTGGTGGGTGCGCTCAGGGGCCCCGCTGGAAAATTTGAATAATCCATAATTCCCTAAGGTTGAGCTCGAATCGTCAGATTAGCGAAATGGGGACTTCTTATATTGTAATTAACCCCCCCATATATTAATCTGACGCGCTCGAATAATATTACTTTAATTTTTTACCCTTTCTTCATAGCGATTAAATCGCCACTTAAATCGTCAGATTAACGTATACTTTTTTTCAGTGACGTCCTGGAGCATGCAAAATATCAATATTTAGCGCGCTTGAGTATTTCCAAGCCAATTTTTTTCTTTTTTAAATTAAAAAAAATCAAAAAACCCTTCCCCACCGCTAAAAGTGAAAACATTATAGGACCTTTTTTTCTCGCTATGGTCTAATCTACCAATTCTAATAGGTTCCCGTGACGCTCGAGTAAATCCACATTTAGCATCCTGGGCTCCCCTACTATTAATTTCTTAGATTCTGGTTTAACAAAATATTTTGTACGTTAAGGAATAAAACAAACAATACTAAATTTCAATCATAACCATTTTAAATATTTGAAGTCTTTGTTGCGAAGACACACATAGGAACTAAATGGCTATATATGATTACCACGCTCGAAAATTTTAATCTATACTAATATTATAAAGAGGAAAATTTCATAAATATAATTTACCTACAGATACAATATATGTTATCTACTGGCTTTCTAATGGTTAGTTTTAATTATAGTTTAGTTTTGTCTGACAAAAGTCAATGCTTATAAATACATTAAACTCATGCATGTTATTGAATATTTATTTGTGCCATATTTATAAATTTTACATACCTATATACAAAACTTTTAACTACGTACTACTAATACTATATTACGGATTTTAATGCAAATATCTTATTGCAGTGTAAATAACATCTAAACATTAAAACAAGGAATTAAATACATGTAATCGTTGGAATTCCTCTCACGAATTGAGTAATTATTAAGTTTAATCCATATTTCAACATTATAATTAATTATATATCACCGGTAATATGATAGACTAATAATAACTTAATCATCTAAGTTGGGAATTAAGTTTGGATCAGCTCAAGTTACAAGTTATAATATTACACAGTTTAGATATAAGCTTTTGGCGAAAACTATATTATTACTTATGATACGATTTCTTATCATATGTATAGGTATATTGTTTTAGGAACTACCTACAATCTACATATTACACTAGCGGCTAGCCCAAAATTTTATCATAAACCTTTTTATTATCCATGTAAACTTATACAAGTGCTTTTGAATACGTAGGTAGTAAATTTTATCTTCAATAGGTAGTCACATATTACCTACACAATTACTTTATAATTCTTTTATATTTTTAACTGTTTCCTTATACCTATCTAAAGTTTACTTTGAAATACATGAAAAAAATTCATTCTAAGTTGCGAATTAGGTACTAAATTCTCAACAAGAGCCTTTATTACGGCGTTGTTTAAATTGTATCGTACTTTATCGTATATTCTGACCTTGTATAAATAATAATAATATAAATTCAGCTATAGCCTTCTAATATTTGCCGCATTCCATGAAAATATGTTTTTAATCACGCGATTATGAAACTGTGTAAGGAATTGTGAAAATAAAATTTTCGATAGTTTCGATGTGTTTTAATGAATACCTACGCTTAAATTTCGATGGAATTAAAAGAATTATTTTAAAAGGCTTTGTTATTTAGACTGATCTAAAAGAAATAAAATGATATACGCTACGAATTGAGAAATTTTCGTAGTTATTGTCGTTCGTGTTCTGTTATTGAACATGTTTAGAAAAGTGTAAGTACAATGTAACATAAAGTAATTTATAGTTCATTCAAAATGTACTTTAGGTTACTCAATTGATCCGAAATCCGCAAATAAACACATTACTATACCGAAAAAGGTCCCCACTGAAGGGAGAGAAAGTATTAAATAATTAAGCTTCCAAAGACCACTCTATCTGAAGTATTTTACTGTCGTAAAACCTGCTTAAAGCCGGCTACTCACGCACCTACAGCAGGGGCAATATTGGAAATTGCACCCTTAATTGGCTCCTTAATTGTTAATTTTTCAGGGGCAATTTAAGCCGGCTACTCACGTACCTGCAGCAGGGGCAATATTGGAATTGGGACCCTTAATTGGCTCCTTAATTGTAATGTTTCAGAGGCAATTTAGAGAACAGCCGTGCAGCAGAGATTGTTCCAATATTGCCCCTGCGGCTGGTACGTGAGTAGCCGGCTTAAACTTTATACGCCTTGTAGAATACGCGGTACTTAAAACCTAATGTATTATGGATTAAGGGAACGATTATGTTTGATAAATTCTATGTGTGTTTAAGCGACATTCGGGAATTGGGATTTAAGGGACTACCTATCCAATATTACTTGGGTATTATTTTATATAAGTTTAATGTTATACTGTTAAATGACAGTAGATATTACCCTCTTGCTATTCACAGATAATAATTAATTCTAAATCTAAATCTTATTGTTTTTTTCCAGGTATGTATAGATATGATGAAAGTGCTATTTATTTTCTATTTTGTTTCATTCTTAATTTTATAAAGAACTTGCTGCGCTTGGCGGTTTCACCCGCGTGGCTCCGCTCCTGTTGGTCTTAGCGTGATGATATAATATAGCCTATAACCTTCATTGATAAATGGGCTATTAAACACCGAAACATTTTTTCAAATCGGACCAGTAGTTCCTGAGATTAGAGCGTTCATAGAAACAAACTAACTTAAAGAGTTTGTTTGTTTGTTTGAGCACTGCGGGTAAAACCGCACAGCTAGTTAAAATATATATCCGCAACCAAGTGGTCATTTAGTCGTAGGTAAAACAAATTTGGAACATTGCTGCACTAATTAACGAATACATTAGGATTTACATTAGTAAATGCTAGTTTTGAGCGTGGATAATAACAGTGAATACAGTAATTATTTTAATTCATTGCATTAATAGCAAAATGAGAAAAATATTTCAAATTATTTGACCAGAGGACTTACTAAAACAAATTTTATGTATTTATAACCACATTTTTTAGAAATTAAAGATTTTAACGGATTTTAAACGCGATTTATTCATAATATTAGTATCCCGACGTTTCGCATACTTCGCAGCGAGCGTGGTCACAGGGAGACACGAGGAGACACGCACGAAATCTTTAATATCTAAATGTAAATGTAAAAAATATAATACTCACGTAAAATCAAACACAATAACATATTTTTTTAAGCTATTGCATAGCTTCTATCGCGGGCCTTGAGCGCGGGGACCGAATCCAGAAATTCCGACGAAATAAAACCTCACGCTGCCCACTCCGACGGGCACGAAGTGTGGCTTGAAGGCATGCTATGCAATAGCTTTACCGCGGCGCGCGGCAGTCCCCGAGTGCCACACGTCTTTTTTTTATTTAATTTATACAATAAATTGGTGGAATTGGTTTATTCGTAATCAAGTTTTATCCTTAGCAACACATTTGGCCCTTTTATTTATTAAGGTAAACCAATTTATGATAAAAACTTTTCCTGTTGCTATTAATTAAATAAACTGAACATCGAGCAACAAAATTATTTGAATATGAAATGTAAATAATTCAAATCTAACCACGTGTTTAAATTATTATTTTCTAGAAAAAATAGAAGCAAAAGTAATTACAACCAATAAGAAAATAAAGTCCAATTGAAAACCTCCTCCGTTTTTGTGACGTCGGTAAAAATACGTTCACAAAATCTGTTGGTTTCATGGAAGATATTACTTGTTATTAATAAGGCCGCCTTCTGTGCTATATGTCCTAGTTTAAGTTATTATTGTACCTACTATTGTTATGTCGGCAGCACAATAGAGTGTGTAAAATAAATTAAAAAAATATGTTCTTATATTTTTTATTTTACACACTCTATCCACAAAAAAAAAGGTATTTATATATTTTTGTCTTCCGCTAGAAAAACTATCTAACGTGAGAAAAACAGTGAGAAAATTTATCTAACGATACTCTATAGCAAAAACTGACTTTATCTTAAACCAAGATGCCTTTCCTGTTACCAAAGATGAGTGATCAGCCTTATCTTAATGCTACACGATCCCTAGAGCGCGCTTAAAAAGTCAAGACAGAACTTATGAACAAGACTATTATTATTACAGGGGAAAGATAGACTTTAAAACTATTTTACTTTGTAACAGAATTCCCTTCTTTAACGAATAATAAAAAGACTTCTTAAAGAAGTCTAGTCAAATAGTTTGAGTTTATTTGTAATTTTCCGCGGGTCAAAATACGACGTTTAGTTTATTTTTGTGTTAAAAAGGAGTGTTTAAAGCTCAAATGAAGTAAAAAATTGTCTTGATATTTTGATAATAATTATATTAATGTTTAGCATATTAGACGTGTAGGTTTGTGTACTAAAAAACGAATTTTTAAACTGAAAAGTATCATTACCAACAAAACATAATAAAACATTCGCCTTACATACATTTGAATGGAAATTAAATATACTAGGAAAAGCCCTAATTGTGAATCGAGATAAAGTGAGCTTTTGTTTTTCGAACCAATTGGCTGTTAGGAAGATTGATTATCGTAATTAGCGGATAATTGAGCCCTTGTCAGAGGAAACGATGGCCTAATTAGCTCATGCATCTATAGATTAATTACGTATATTCATATTGGATTTTTTGGAGCTTCGTTGAAAGTAATCGAAAAAAGGTCCTCGTTATCTTATCACTACATAGTATAAAACAAAGTCGCTATCCCTATGTATGCTTAAATCTTTAAAACGGCGCAACGAATTTCTATTCAGTTTTTTTTAATTGATAGATTGATTCTTGAGGAAGGTTTAGTATATAATTTATTAGGACAGAGCGGGCGAAACCACGGGCGGATTGCTTGTTAAGCATAAGATAACAAGGATGTTCTTTTGATTGACCTTACGATGTTGTATTGTTTTCAGGATGTGAATATGACGACTATTCAGGCAATTAAATCGTGATTTTAACTAGTCTTTTTTTGCCCACTTGATGCTAAAACATTGTATACAATTGACCTAATCTTACGTTATAGCAAAGATCGCCAAAGAGGTTTCAGCTCTGAAAAAAACATTCCGAGCTATATCTCACAGATGGCGCTACTATAAAATGTTCTGTGGTACAAGTGATAACAAATAAATTCGTTCAAAAAAGTAAAATTTAAAAAGTTCTTAGTTGTTTGTTGCTAAAACAAAAGACATACTTGATTGAAAATTATTTACTGAGTAACATTAATTTATTAAAATGATGTCTAAATAACATTGAAAGGAGTCTGTAGTAGTCAGTCGATTGCTTATAGTCAATCAATTTATAAATTATTCTGTATTGTAGTAGGTACATGCAACACCTCAGATAAAACAATCCTTTGTGAGATATTCTAATGCAGAAAATAGGTAGGTATGTGCTACAAACTATGTACTTTGTAAAGGTTTCTTTGAGCAAGCGTGTATCAGAGATTCATTTACAGTGTGAAGTGTGTATTAAATACAACGCTATACTTATTTGAAAAAAATATGAAGGTTCTACTTTATTTCTTTTATTAAAATGTTATGGTTTGATTACTCAAAACACGGTAGACTGCGTTATAACTATATTCATTGGTAACGCAGTCAGTCAGTCAGTCATTGTACATATACTACATAATATGTAGCAGGAATTATGTAACAAAACATCCAAGGAATTTTACCAGGGTATAGATAGAAGATTTTAACATTTATAACATAATGAAAGTGAAAATGAACTCTTTACGAATTTTCACAGAAATTCCCTTAGTTTAACCAGTTGGTGTAGAATATTTTTATTTCATTTCCTTTGATAAATTGGACGTAATGGAACTTGTATTTGTAAATTTTTCTAAGCGTATATTTTACTAAGAATTTTTCTTATAGATTGTTTTAAGGAAAAGTTAAAAATAGGTCTCTCATGATTGATAGAACAACAGAGATAATAATAAGTTTTTTTGTTTCGTTTATATATTCAAATTTAAGACTTCTGAATTCAAATGTTTTTGTCTTAATTTCATATTTTTTTAGATTAGACAAAAATACTCCCAAATCTTCAGTTAGATTAAAAAGTAATGTTATTTATTTAATAAACATTCCCATAAATTATATTATTAGCACATAAACGTCTTTCACAAGGCTGGGAGCGTTATTTTTCAAAGAACAAAAATTTGGTTGTTCGAATTAGCGTAATTGTATTTTGTCTTGAAAGACAGGCGAAATACAAATTGAATGAAGCTTGTTAAAAGGCGCATTTATCGTAATTATTTGGTTTAGAAAATTATATAGAAACGTTTAGTTTTATTTAATAATGAGATTAATTAAAAAAAACGTGAGTCCGAGCATTCGTGTTAGAAGTGTTCAGCAAGATCCAAAATCGTCTTAATGCTAAAGAAGTTTCACTTCAAAATACGTTATTTATTGTAACTAAACTTTTTTCCCAACTCAACTAATCTTGATTATTTTTTTTAATGACAACTATTTCAATTGTTCAAAATGTTATCTAAACCGTCTGGTGTTGTGGTTTATTCAAATTGCGTAATAGATAGATAGACATAGGTACTTACATACTTTTGTATTGATGACTGATGTTTCATATATTTTCTTTTCATTAATGGACCTAATTTCGCAACATAATTATATTGTCTGTATGTTTTACTAAGGGCTGATTTTTCAATCCATGGTTAAAACTTATCCGTCCAATAAATTATTACACGATAATATTAAAATGTCGCCTGTAAACTGTCAAATGCAGGTAATTAGAATACATTTTTGAAATGATACTTTAATACGTTATTCAACGAATAAATTTTAACCAAGTATTGAAAAATCAGCCCTAAAATATCTAAATTTTACAAGCTTTATCCCAGAACTAAACCGTCCCCTATTAACAAAGGACGTCATATAAATACAGATGTTAATATAAATACGGGGATATGTGAAATATATATAAATTTTGTACAATCTCTTTGTTAAAGACGTGGGTTTCGTCTGTTAGTGACGTGACTTTATCAGCGTATTTCGTTTTAGGGTTCCGTATTACTTATAATAATATAGATATATTTGTATGAACTTATCGTTTTTATGTTTAAATTGCGTTTTAATTTAAAAGATGCTCTTAGATGATGACACATTCGTTCAAAATTAATATTCTTCGATATATAAATTATTCTAGTCAAGGAAATCAAGAAAATTCACCGAATTTCAAATTAACCGATAAAGAATTTCTAGAAACAGCCGAAAATAAACCTTATATTATAGTATTATACTAACAGCCATAATATTAATTTTCTCTATGTAAATAAGATCTAGATCAAATAACTATATCTCTTGTAGCACCTACTAGTTTTTCCGTAGAGAATTTTCACATCAATATAATAAAAAAAAGACGTGTGGCACTCGGGGACTGCCGCGGTAAAGCTATTGCATAGCATGCCTTCAAGCCACACCTCCGTGCCCGTCGGAGTGGGGAGCGTGAGGTTTTTTCGTTACGGAATTTCTCGATTCGGTCCCCGCGCTCAAGGCCCGCGATAGAAGCTATGCAATAGCTTAAAAATACATTATACCTGATATATTACCTATAATAAAAAGAGAAATAATTACATTTTTGCTGAGATCTTTCGTATAAAAGAGATATTTCTTACTTTATGGTGTTTCCCGGTATTCTACGTCGAATAAAATTTTTTTAAGAATCGGCAGGTATTTGAAAAAATATTATTTAAGATAACTTTTTTATTATTGCTCGTTATTATTAGTCTTTGTAATATATTAATTAATTAATAATGACGCTTTATTATAACTCAGGCCCCGGAACCACAGACACAATAGAAAATCTATTGTGTCTGGGACCGATCGGGCCGCTTGGGGCTCAATGGGTTAACAAATGTTTAATTAATAACGATTTTTAATTTAGGATTGAACCGTGGACATAATTCATAAACACCTATCTTTATAATATAAAAATGAGTCGCAAAATGTATTGGTAAGCGCGTAACTCGAGAACGGCTGAATCGATTTCGTTAATAATTTTTTTATAATATTCCTCGAAGTACGAGGATGGTTCTTATGGAGAGAAAACGTAAACATGTACCACGGGCGAAGCCGGGGCGGACCTCTCGTTAATTATAAAAAAAAAATAATTAATTTATAATTTTAGTGAAGGTTTTAGTCATATCATAGTCATAAATTATCATATAAAATTGCGTACACATGCATGTGTGTATTTCTAATAGAATTTCATTCGTCACTTACGAACTAACCTATTTCTAGTCAGAATAGAGCCTAACTCGAAAACTAGGCTATTCCAAATATCCACTAAGTATATCAAGCAAGTCTGTCAAGTAAGTTTGTCATGCAAATTTGTCAAGCACAAATAGCAATCTATTTGCTGGCCACATTGTTTAAGTTTGTATCCCCACTTTAGAATTAGTGTTCCGATGACCGAAGAGATTGACAAAGTTTTAGTCAACATGTGACATGTATATTGTATACTGTTATACATACATACAATTATTATAGTAGACTAGCGCGGTTTCACTCGCAGACAAATACACGGGCAAAATCAAGCATTTTAAAAGCTCATGTGTTCAACTTATACATCACTACATAGTATAAAACAAAGGCGCTTTCTCCGTCTTCCGTATGTCCTTTTGTACGCTTAAATCTTTAAAACTACGCAATGGATTTTGATGCGGTTTTTTAGTAGATAGAGTGATTCAAGAGGAAGGTTTTAGTAATTTATTAGATTTGAGAGAAAGCGGGCGAAGCCGCGAGCGGTAAGTTAGTTTACAATATTAGTAGGATGACGCGAAAAGATTTCTTTCTTTTGCACATTGCAGAAAACTGATTGGCAACAATTAGATGTATCTTTACACACAAAAAATATAGGCAATTTATTATGATTATGTTTAAGTAATTATTTTATATGTATGTTTGCATCAGCAATAAATAAATAAAAAAAAAACAAAGCCACCACACACACTAATCACTTATTCAAACGAATTAAGAGCCCATGATTCTGAAAGTTTAGGCATTTTAGGCACTGAGACTCGCTCGCGCCCGGGTTGCGCAGGAGCCGGCGCGACATGAACTCCGGTGACCTATGGAGACGGGCGAGCACGCCACAGTATACATAAATCAGTAGTTCGATTTTATTTGCTATCGTAGGAATGTTGTTGATAAATAAATTGACTACTTATCCTATACCATTAAACGAGCAATATTTGCATATTTATATATTTGTTTGTATATATACAGTGTGGAAATTTTCGATATGCCCTGAAAGGAAAGTACTTGAAATACTAGGGATAGCAAATTTTTCTGAAAGGAAACATTCCTTTTT
>CAJQZM010012190.1:0-10966 GCA_907164665.1 Colias nastes | reverse complement strand
CTTAGTATGGGATCAGATTGTGCCGTGTGTGAAAATTGTCCTGAAATATTAAATATTGTCCTGAAATATTATATTACTATAGATAATTAAAAATTTACTACAATAATGACAAACGATTTTTTTTATTAACAAGCTTTTACATTGTGGTACCTTTTTTATTAAATATGCCTCTACCACTCAGAAGTTTCCACCAGATTTCATAAAAGTACATCATAACATCCATTCCAAGGTTAATACGTTACATATAATCTGATGGCATTTCACGCAGGGGATCGAAACAGTCGCAAAATACCTCCAGAGAGCTTGCATACTAAGCCCCAATATACATAATACATATAAATGATTATGTAGTTTAATCTCATGCTCTTGTAATTAGCATATAGCTACGTATATTGTTCAAGTTCCAAGGAAAGTCAAGTTTCTGTTTGGATTTCGTTTTCAAACTTCAATTGTGTTTTGTTGATTAAATTGAGGATGCAACTCTTGTGGTATTGTTTTAAAACGTAAATGTGCTTTATATATGTATAAATAGTTATATAGATAGCTTTAAAGGATAAAAAGGTTTTATCGGCATGGAATAGAGACGGTCTATTAGAATTTCTTTAAACGAAAACTAGTTTATATTCAGAACAAGGTTCTTAACTTTAAGCCGTGGCAAATAATAATAAGTGTTTGTTTGCTCACTATTAAAAATATTGTATAAATGTTAATTGTCATCATGTAGAAAAAACAAATAACCGTCAACGTATAGAATCCGATACCATAGTATGATCCGATACGGTTGTATAAATATGAATCTATTAAAATATAGTCCCACATTCTACACCAAAACAGTTCCAAACCACTAAAGAACATTCCAACCAACGAACATTATTCGCAAATCGAAAGCAAATCAGCAAACAAAAGAGCGATCACGGATTAAACACCAATTAAGCCGACCCTAAGCCAAGCCGTCGGTAATAGAAAGCTATCTGACGACAAACCGCCAGTTCAGTATAAATCAAGCTACAAATAAGCCTGGAATAATGCCTTCCATTTCATCTGGGCCACAAATTATAGGCCGGCCCGTTCACAGGGATTCCAAATGCACAACGCTTTTTACATACGCCTCTATTAGAGAATGTTGTGCAGCGTACAGTTGTAGTATTTTCTTTTTGTTTATTTATCAGAGTATTAAAATTGTATATAATATGTATATAAAATTATGCTGCATAGGAATTTTTCAAAGATAATTAATTTGTAATTGTATAGTCAGTTTGAAGTTAATAAAAAAGTAGAAATTATTTAACGATAAAATGATAAAATGCAAAAAAACATTTTTATTGATTCATGTTATTCATTCAAGTGGAATTGTGTAGAAAAGATTGACTCTTATTATCATGACAACTTTTATAAGCTGATTCTATATAATATTATCGTAAAATATTATCGTAAAAAAATTACATTTAAATACGAAATACCATCAAACCTATAATTTCAATAACACGATTTAAAAATACGTAAAAGGCCTGCTTTCCCTAAAACAATAATACCTTTTAACAATCCAGCAAAAACGTGAAATTTTTCAAAGTGAATAAATTGCATCGCAAAGGTAAGAGCTATACAGTGGGTTTAAATGGATGTAGAGGAATGATTTCGAGCGTTTTACAAATAATTATAGACGCTGGTGACTCCATGGACGTGTTTCCTGATCCAGGAAATGCCCGGGTCGTGTGATTGTGGTCGAAATGGATGTCTGATGCAAAGAATATAATATACTTGGGGAGCGGTTATATAGGGGTTAATGTGTGAGTTTTTGTATATTATTTATGAGGACGTGAGTTTGAGGATGTTTGTAATACATGAAGGCATAACCGCTGATTGGTTGTGTGAAATTTCTCTTAACATTAGCACATAGGGTCATATGATTATAAAAATATACCTGTTTAGATAGAGACGCGATAAATATTCCAATCGATTGATATTTGATTGTGATCTTGATACTCATTTAAGTGAGACAATAATTACACGATTTAAATACTGATTTAAAACTTTGCATATGTTAAACTGAGCAATACCTACCGTTCATTCAACACATGCGAAATAACGTATGAAAATCCAGTTCAGCGATTATTTGCAAACTTCTATTTATTCTTCTCTTCTCTTATAGCTTTCGTATCGTCAAAATACAGAAAGAAATTACAAACCGTTTCGGAAAGCAGTTCAACTAATAGCGGAATGTATAAAACAGATAATGTATGCCGCAAAGACAACACGATGGTATAGCATGCCCCGAATTCAGACGGTACGAAATTAACATGCACCACTCGTGATAAACCTTTAATACCACACAACAATTTACATTTAAATTATGATGTTTCGAGCTAGTTTCTAAAACTCGGTGGGGATAACGAGACAAATTTAAATGAAGCTCAGAATTATGCGCTGCACATAATATTTGCTGAATTGCCAACAAACGGTTCGGATCAGCATTGAAGGCTTTAATCAATTAATGATAACTTCTGTTCGAAATTCTGTTGTCCGTTTGTCTGATCCGAGATATTTGGAGTTGATCTTGCTTGCAATGCTATAAACTGGCGGTAATGTGTATTTGATTCAGTTGTGTTTTGTTATGAATTGACTATTTATCTTTTGAATTGTGTTTTATTGCTACATATTAAAAATATATTTTGTATATTTAATATGGATTGTTAATTATACCTAGTAATAAGACATAAATACTCATTTCATTTGAGCAATTCATTGCTGTATAATACTAATAGTATCTATTTGTAAAATAGTTAATTCACATAAATGTAGTTAATTGATTGATATTACACTAAAGATGTATTTAATACCAAAAAATAATTACTCATAAATTTACAAACATCATTCAAATAATAGTAACCATCATCATTAACCGATAAACATCACTTCATCCTCCAATCGGGTGGATTCCCGCCAAAACGAATCCGCCATCTTGTCAACGGAAAACACTGAACGTAGTCAAAGAGCTCCATACATCAGTTCTAATGCGGGAGCTCCATCTTCATCAGGCTAATCGTTGCGATAAATACAACATGGAGATTGGTGATTCCAGTGATTTAGGACGTTTAGGACAAATTAGTGCTTGCTGTGAATATCACTATACATTGACAATATTTCATTCGATGCTTAGTTACGGGTTCGGAATGTTACTTTTGGGCCAGCAATGGATATGAAATGGAAATTTTGTAATGGATTTTCGCGTGTAGATATTATGAAGTGTAGTAAATTACCATTTTAAGCAGTGGCGTAGTTTGATAAAATGTCAACTAAATAAGTTTTGAAATCAATAAATAGAAATGAGTGAGAGAATGAAATAAAAATGAAATTTATTTTAACTATTTTAAAAATATTCAAGATGCTTATCAATCTAATAACTAAGTAAAGATTTGACTATGACATCGTAGTTCGTACCAAAAGGCTAAAAATCGGTCACAGCACTGTTAATTTGTTAAGAAATGGATAGGAAGCAAAAATTCAATAAAAGTATTTCTCACACATTTGAAATAAGCTTTCGTTCAAAGAATGCAATAAAGTGTATAGATTAACAGCGTCAGGGATTTTTATTACACCCGATTAAGTAATCATACATAAAGCCTAATGGATTTAATTTTCATACCTTCGTAATGCACTGCTGAACTATGTGTAGAAATTATGCATGTCACTCATAAAGTAATTTTTTATCGATAATGTATAACATAGGTAGAGAAAATAATGATGTTGTTGGAATTTTATAAACTTTCCATTATTTTTATGACGTAATTAATTTTAATGAAAACATAAAATACCTACATTATTTTAACGAAAATCAAATTTATGTTAATCTTATAGTCAAACTTTTATATTTCAGGATATTTTTTAATGTTTGCATACATATTCCTTATCATTTTGACTACGTATACATTGTAAATCTTTAGATATTAATAACCTAGTTATAAAAAAAACAACGGTAGATATTCTATAAACGATCTCTTATTTCTAATAATAAAAAGACCATACATAATTCATCAGCCCATGAATTCTCACGGAACGTTTAACCAAAAAGTTTATTCAGTATTTCAATAAGTAAAAGACGAAGTTTGGTAACTAAACATTGATGTCCGACCTTCGCGATCTCATACTATTAAGATATATTACATTTTCCGTGTTATAAAGTTGAATAAGTTTATAAACTCGTTTACTCTGTAGCCAGTTTGAGACTATGAGTTATACTCGTAGAGTTACGTCGATAAACGGCACTTGTCTTGTTACATTTTAATTTGTTTCCTTGCAACGCTTTGTTGTATTAAATTTAGATTTTGATTAAGATGGTTTTATATTTAAACTACCACTGATAATTATATCATAGATAAAGGATAAGGAAACTATAACATTTTGATTATTAAAAATAATTAAATTGTTTTTCGTCTGTTGATTTGTACAAATTTTATATTGCTCTACTTTTTGGCACCTATAGAATCAATTTGGATTGAGCTGTTTGGTACCTATTTTTCGATAAATTTATTAAAATTTTTAAAACAAACATGATTATGCTAGTAATTGTGCAGTTAACCTTACGGGCTTTTTTTTAATTGAAACGCAATGAACAAAAAATAAATAAACAACCATCCCGATCCAAAGGCGCTGTGAATTAAGCAAAAATAACTGAGAAAAATACCGTACTATGCATTCAACGCATATACAAGTGTGTCCAAAACCAGTGCCCTATAAAATAAGCATTGTAAGAACCGTTTTAGAATATGCAACTTTTTATCTTTGTCGATTCCCGGGAGGTTTCACGCGATGTAACTTCGCGGAACATATTAAAAAGGAAAACAATGTTTATAAATTTTTCTGCGAAAAAACGAGTTTTTTTAGTGTAAATCTGACGTTAAACTTTTCACTTTATAATGGAAAACTATTGATAACAGAGTGACATTTAATAATGCATAATATTACCTTTGCGTAATGCCTTTTTTGTAGGTAGCAACGGTATATTTCAGTTTTAAGGTTATTTCTAGGCTTATGTTATTTCATATTCAAATTAATTATTCCATTTGACAGTACAAAAAAGCTTTATACTGACGCTGTTGGCACGAAAATTAAGACAAACTATCAAAATTATCAAGCATTACGCTTCAAAATCAATCTCGCTTACATTCAATTATCACATAATATTAATACAGTTAGAGAATTCTTAGTCATGAGTAATACACATCTATATGAACAAACAAAACAAACATAAAAGCTATAAAGGGTACGTACAGTAAAAACTTTATGACAATTATTAACTGAAACTGCAATTTAACGACAGTCTATTAGATTAATGTTTAAGTTATGACACATTTATTCTCACATAAAAACTCCAAACAGCTTTTTAATAGTATTTTCATAATAATATCGGGGAGATTTGGAGGGTTTCATTGGTTTTCGAATATCTGGCCTATTAGATTATACGAAGTTTCCAATAGTACTTTAAATACATAAAAGTGTTTCTGTGTTGGTTATTTATTTTAGATTCCTTTTAATAAAGACTATTTAATTTATATTATATTTTTAATACTTGGTAACATTTCATAAATTATTTTATAGAAATACGGCTAAGAATTATGATTACAGGCAGATATATGTACAAAATATGTTATCCACAACTTGTAAGCGATATTATATTATGTTAATTTGACAAATGAGACATCGTTAGAAACGTCTTAGTTGATATACGTCATGTCACGCAAAATTCAACATGGCGTCCTCTGTCACTAATAAAATATTTTTTGAGCGCGAACTTTTTGAAGTGAAACTTCTTAATCGGGGTTGGAAAAAAATTTAGTGTAACATTTTTTCGTTACGCGTGACATTTTACCGTTACGCGCCATCTTTTTCTTATCCCTACCACGCGTGATTCGAAGTATTTCTGTAAAGTTGCATATAGTAAATTATTTTTTGAAAAATAAGGTCATAAAGAAGTTTCACTTCTTACGTGTGTACACTAGTAAACGCACACATTTTTTTTAAACCCGGTATTATAAGTATTATATTATCTGTGCCGGTGTTCAGTTGTTGAACTCATTTATTATGTTTTATTATCTAAATTTATATACTGCGTGAAACGCTGTCATTCGAGCCTAAAACAAATTGTAGGATATATAATATTGCGACTAAAAACTTCTAAATTACTTTCCAACTTTATATTCGTGGTTTGATACCATTAATATCCAAATATAGTCAGCAAATTAGTTTCGCGGCCGTATATTGAATACAAGAGTCTATGTGAGTGTTTTTTGCGAAAATTACTGTCACGAAGGCCTCCAGCGCCAAAAGAATTTACCGTGTTTAATTGTTGAAAAAATTTTTAGTTACTATGAAAGAAACACGTGAAACACATTTAATGTGCATTTAAACTTTATTTCAGACGTGAATATTGCGATTTATGTTTATTTTATTTTCCTGAATTTATGATGGAATTACAGTTTCGAATTTTAACTGATATTTTACCTTTAGGTGTAGTTGATAGATTAAATGAGGTTAATCCTGAAATATTTTATTTAAAGCTCCCTGAATATTTACAAGGTAGCATAGCGTTTATAGAGATTGCTTCAATTTTGTACGTATTTATTTTTAGTTGACAGTTTCTAAAATGAGAACGGATAAAAGATTAATGTCTAAAAAGGAAGAAAATTATTTCCCCTTAGGTTAGGTTCGTATTACAGTTTTTTTACACTTAATTAAAAAAGCCATTGTAAATCCCGTAACGGACAGAACAATAACTAAAAACTTGGATCCCACAAACCCCGAATAATCGGATGACAAAGACAACGGAACTATCTTTTACTCACAGGGATCCGTATTAAATTTTAAACTAACGACTCGAATCTGCGGGCACATCGAAATTCCAAAAGTACACTACGTCCTCATAAAGACTTAATATTTCAACAGTGCAGACTAAGAGAGCAGTAGTCACGGTGCAAGTTTTAATTTGCTTAAAGTTGTTACAAGTTGGAACGCGTCCCTAGTTGGGCGCCAAATTAGGTACAGTCACAGGCTAACAGTATAAAAGTGGAAGACGCAAGTCTACTGATAGTTTAATTCATGCTCCCCCGGATAAAAATCCACCTTCTCTTCTGATTTCGAATGTACCTTTTTTCATTTTATCGTAAGAACATTTCTAGCAAGTGGTCATTAAAATTCATGATCGGTTGTCTCTTACCTGCCTTCGGTCGAATTTAGGAGCATGTTTCAAAGGAAAGCGTCGGTTTAAAAGTCTATTTAGATTTGAAACTGAAACGAGAACGTCTCTCGGATATATCTCGTGCCCGAACCAATTTCTCTTGCTTTGCTTTGAGTCTACAGTGTGACATTAAGGAGTTGTTTATGTGTATTATATTCGTGGGATTTTCCCAAGTCCTATCTATTGGTTTATCCAACGCGAAACTATTCTCGAGAACTCTATATTAGGAGGCATAAAATAGTTTTTTATTGGACAGAAGGACAGATATTATATTGCTTTTGCCACTTGGTTTTTTGATCCTTCGTCTTATCGAAAATTGAGTTATGTATCTTCATCTTACTCTGTATACATTGGAACGACGCAATATTGTTTAGTAATACCAGAAGGTAAGCTTTTTCTTCAGAATTTTATAAGAATTATTTTAAGTGAATTTGTTAAAAATGCAAGTTATATTTATTTATATTTCACACAAATAAAATAGCTCTCCGCGACTGTACGTGCAAGCGTTTGCGCTGACCCAACACCACGGAACCCACAAACAAGACACTGCAACACAATTAAACAACTTCTCAACACGTAACGTTTGTATTAACTAGGTACAGTCGGTCACACTTTCCCTCTAACGAATAATTTACCTGTATAAATATTAATTAAACTTTAATTTATTAACTATGATAATAGTAATTCATTGCGAAAGCTATCGGAAAAACCCTTGCAAAGTTTATAAAAATGTGGTCACTTCCGATATTTGTATCCGATAATTATTTTCTAAAACCTTATCTATCCCTAAATCTATTTTTTTACATTTCAAACGATGTTAGGTACTCTATTATTAATATTTTTTTATGTTTATTACTTTTCATGTTAATTTAAATACGAATATTCGAATAAATACGAACAATCTAGATAGCTCGTTGTTAGTGAGAGCTTGCTCAATTTATAGAAAAAATAAATATTCACATTCTAGAATAGTTTTCATAAAAGCAAAAGTTACATTAATTAGCACATGACAAAGTTATATCTAACAAAATGTTAATTACATTTTAAAATATACTTTGATAAACAATTTTAGTGAGATATGACGCAAGTGCCCTTGGAAACTTGAGAAAATTTGGCTAGGTTTTGTATGAATAGACTCACTTACTAATACATACTCTAAGTAGACTTTTTTTTATTATTATTAGAACAACTAGACAATCAGACAAATAACGTTTTTATGTATGTTTCTGCCTAGCACATATTTTTTTATGTTCCTAAAAAATATTTATTAAAGTCTTGTGTTTTGTGATGTTATCTTCTAAGGAGTTTAAAATTCATTTTCAAACTCCGCCCGCACAAAGTACTTTTTATTTTCTTCTGTTTAAATAAAAAAATACACAAAGACTTAGCAACTTACCGTATCTTTACTTCCTTGGACTGCCATTCGGTGTGCTTGTCAAAGCTAATGAGGATAGCTGCGATTTCCTGTAACAAATGAGTTATATTTTTACAAACAATGGACTTTTCTTAACAAACAAGCTTAAAAATAAATGCAGGGTAGAGTGGAATCTAATGTTAATTAGAAGATTTTATAAGTATAATTTTAACTTGTGGATTGATTTTCCAAAAGATTGTGATTGATTCGATGACAGTACACAACAACACGAAAGGTTTTAGGAAATTCGTTAAAGTAGGTACCTAAATTGAAATTATAAGAACAATGCTTTCTCCCTTAGATTTACAAAATATTTTACAAAAATGTTTAGTTCTGTTATAGTACCTAAAATACAGATATGACTCATATAATATTAACTAAAGATCACGTCTCTCCGGCCTACATAATATAATATTCATATTCATATAAAATAAATCTCATATCTCCGCACCAGAACCTATAAAACCACCAATGAATTTGTATATTAACAGAGTAAAGTTTGCAGGCGAGATAGCGTTCAAATTGCCCCGTTAAATTTATAAACACAGAGGGACCACGTGACCCCAAGATTTATTACACCGTTGGAGTAATCCGGGCGAAGCATAGTTAAGTAGCCTGAATTCGTTAGGCCGCGTACGCATGTAGCGGGCAACAGCGGGAGCAGGAGCGGAAATAAAAAGCGGAAAAAAAAATTGGAAATATTTTAGTTCATGGAAACTTCGTTAAATGCGATTTTAATGTGCTGTATTCAAATTTCAAGAACAGCTCTACAATTTTATGTCCTTTATTTTTACGAAAGTGAGAGAAGTCAAGAGTTATTAGAAAATCTTAACTTATTAGCAGAAGCTTTAAAATATCGTTATAATAAACTTTAACCCACCACTAATCTACATAAAAGATCATAAAAAATACCTCTTACAAATCGATTAGACTTAAAAAAAAGACGTGTGGCACTCGGGGACTGCCGCGGTAAAGCTATTGCATGCTATGCCTTCAAGCCACACCTCCGTGCCCGTCGGATTGGGGAGCGTGAGGTTTTTTCGTTACGGAATTTCTGGATTCGGTCCCCGCGCTCAAGGCCCGCGATAGAAGCTATGCAATAGCTTAAAACGCCATAATAAATCGCTTAAACTCATCCAAAACGCGCCTACCCATCGCATACACACAGCCAAAATCGCTTCGCCCATCACCATACCACCGTACTGTTACAAGGAAACGCCTGCCCGCCTGTCTTCACTGATTGTTCAGGGCCCCTCAGTGTGTTCCCAAACGTTTGATATGTGGGAATTAATCGCCTATTGCCATGTTTTGTTTTAGATAACACGAAAATGTGGTATTGTGTCCCCGAATGTACGTGATAGGAATTGGTTGACATTTTTTAGAAATTGGATCATGTAAATATATCTAATAAAAATAAATTATCTTGATGGTTTATGTATAAGTTGGTTAAGAAATAAGAAAAAGGAATAGACGACTTTTTTATAATTATTCATCTTTAAATTGCTATTCAATTACTATCTACTAAAACAATATAATCGATCTTTATAATTTGTAGGTATGGTAATCGTAACTTTAATTTGCTTAGGTGTTTTTTATTTTGCTTTAAGACAATTCAAAATAAAATTCGTTCATGAAATAAAATATGCTTTCAAGCCTTTAATTCTAATAAGCCTTATCTCCAAATTATTAATATATTCAAATATATCACGTGACGCATCCCAAACGTAGATACAACGAATAAATGAAAATGAAAAGGGCACGTATTATTTTTATTACAAACTCAATTTAATATCAGTCATAACCGCAAACGACACGCGGATGTAAACACACATATTATTTACATGCTATAATAAATAACATAATATGTAACCGTATATTTCTCCGGACTCAATTTTCTCCCCTAACTACCTTTTTTTCTGTAATTTGCCGTAAAAATGTTTTTATTTTCCCGTATTATACCCGCTTATTGTCGGCTCTGAAATATTGGTGGCACTTTTGGATGTAAAATTTCGCTTGAGGCATCGTTGACATAAAATTCCAAAATATCGGGCCGACTCACTTATCTTTCCACAATAATAATGAATACATTATGTATTTATTACACTTGGAGACTTAATTTAACGTGGTATCGAAAACTGCGTGCTTTTCGTTAAAATTAAAAGGAGTTTTTCATTCGGGTATGGAAAATGGATTAAATCTCTTGAGGTTTATCCTTTACAATACCGATACTAGTCATAGAAAAATATCATCGTACATGTTATTTAACTTTGTTGTGTTAAGTTCATATAAACCGACCGAACCTGGGATCGAATCTCGCTGGG
>CAJQZM010012188.1:0-13189 GCA_907164665.1 Colias nastes | reverse complement strand
TGCGTTCGGGATTACCCATCGTTCGTGTTTACCCTCCCCTCCCCTAATTTTCTTTTTATTTATTTTTTTCTCTATGACAAAGCTAAGTATTGATATATAGTAATAAAATATTCTTTAGACTGTATTAAGATTTTCCTATAGACTAAGATTCTTAGAGGGCAACATAAAGGGACAATAGGTAAAACTTTCTATGGAATAAAATAGAACTACACTCATATTGAAAATATAACATATCCATACATATTGATTTATTAAAAATATATAGATATATCCTTTTCACATCATAACTGAAAACTTCCTTGACTCCTCTTAATTAACGTTTACGATCTGAGTTTTAAGTGATATTAATGATCAGTTCGGAAATAACTTTACAGGTACAACACCGACACGGATCACGGATCTATACTAATATTATAAAGCTGAAGAGTTTGTTTGTTTGTTTGTTTGTTTGAACGCGCTAATCTCGGGAACTACTGGTCCGATTTAAAAAATTATTTCGGTGTTAGATAGCCCATTTATCGAGGAAGGTTATAGGCTATATATCATCGCGCTACGACCAACAGGGGTGGAGCCACGGGGGTGAAACCGCGCGGAGCAGCTAGTCAATAATAATTTGAGTTTTAAACGTGTCTTTGTTCTAATCAACCTTATTATTGAGCTTTATCAAGAAGTTTGGAAACCAAAGTTGTCAAGTTTTAATTATACAAGTATGAACAATGATCTCAGGCATTTTTTTTTTTAATTTTTGCCTACTGCCTGGAGATATAAAGGAAAAAGTTTTACTGAACATAATATAACAGGCGAGTTTTGTGAACACAGTTCAAGGGTCTTGTAAGGCTTTTCTTGTGCCGTTTAATTGGAGGCGTCCGTTTGACATGAGAAGAAAATTATCCTTTTGAACCACGATATTTTTGTTTATTGTAGTGGAATATTTTTTATTTGGGTAATATTGCAAAGGCGATGCCAATAAGTTTTATGGTTCTCCTTACCTTCACAGTTCTCAGAGATAGAGTACGTATATTATTCGAAGCTTCAGAAAAAGCAACTTCTTGCTCAAATCGTAATTTTTTTTAAATTCTCATATTGATATAATGTAGTGTAAGGTCTATTATTAGAAATTAAAGATTTTTAACGGATTTTAAACGCGATTTATTCATTATATTATTTTCCTGACGTTTCGAACACTTTGTTCGAGCGGGGAGACCCCCCGTGACCACACTCGCTGTAAAGTGTTTAATTTCTAAATGTATAATACTCGCGTAAAATCAAACACTAGAAAATACTAGGTCTATTATTACTTGTTTAAACCTCATTTAAAGTAAGAATATTCGTTAGGTCAAAAATATTGTTTCTCTTAAAAAGCTCATAAATCATAAACTTGCCAACGTTGCTGAATTAAGCCGATTTCTTGTTTACTTGTTTCTCACTAATTGCTTATTTGTTGGCTCTTGTTTGTTTGGCTATTACTTACTTTCCCAGCGATTGTACTCAATGGGTACAATCGTTAAGAAAATTCGAGAAAATTCAAGGTCAACTTTATTCCTTATATTCTAACAATAATCATTGTATTGTACTTTTTACTAATATTTTGAACCCTTTAAAAATGTATGATGTATTTGTAATAAATAAGGCGTATTTTTTTACTTTCATCAGTAAAGTCTGACTTTATTTTATATCAACCTAGGCAGAGCCGGGGGAAGTAGTTAGTTTATTTTTCACGATAGGGTTGATTCTTTGCGCTCCAAACAAGTTTGTGATTTATAATGATTTTATTATTTAAATTATTACTGAAATTAAAGTGCTTTATCAATTTCAATGCTAAAAACATAGCCTTATATAAAGAGACATCTAATATAGGTGTTCATATACATACAACAAAACCTTTTTATATTAAAGCTTCACTCAAGATATTGCTACAGCTTCGCAGAATGTATTGATAAAAAGTTTTCTATAATAAGCCGTTGCCATACAGAAAAAAATGGTTACCTAACGCACAATTCGGTTTTGTCAAATCTTTGTAATAAACTTCGTTTGTTATAACAGAGAAAATTTTAAGATAAATGGAACCCTCTCAATAGAATTCAAATTAACCTTTGCTTTTATACTTTATTTTTTGTAGTATTCGAAGCTTTTTATGAAGCAAATGGAATTTCAGTACAAATATCGTTTGAAGTTTATATAATTCAAAGTCATTTTGTCAATTAAAATTCCATTAGATAAATAATAAATAAATTGTTTTTATTGCTGAAATCCGAGAGGAATTGGTTCTGAATGAATTAGGCAAAACGCGATTGATTTCGAGTCCTATTCGCGCTTCAGCGAACATCAATTGCTATTCTAGATTGAATCTAGGATAATTTCTAGATAGATTACATTTGTTCGATTCTAGTTTTGCTAATTGAATCTAGGTATGTTTACTTTTTCTGATAACGCGATGATATTCGTTTGAAGCGGTTTTATTAGATTTTGGCCCACATAGAGCTGATTTGAGTCATTTTTAGACAGATTTCGGCTCTATATTACTTATCCTATTAAACGTAACTCGTCGTATTTCTTTATTTTCACAACACAGTATTAGGCATAAATGCGAAAATTGGCATGAATATGGTGGTGTTTGGTGTTAAACTAAAACTTCTACGTAGACAGATTATACCACTGTCACGTCGCGTCGTACCTATAAATTGTACCTAATGTATATTTTAAACACAAGCGAAGACGCCAGCTTTAAGCTCCGTTTTATGTTGACTTCTATATTTTCTTTATTTGTATTTAAAAAGTACAACGACCTTTGAGGTTTTGGGTATAACAGATAATATTTAAGTAAAAAATAAAAGATCATTTTAAAAAATCATTTATTTTAATAACTCACAATGCTTGATTGCGTTTTAGATCTTAGAGGGTAAAGTTAAAATATACATAATACAATTACAATAAATTATAATTTAATATTAACATGTACTAATATTATCAATGGCATTACAGATCTTTCGTTACCATATAAAATATTGAAAAATATATAATTTTCAACATTACAAAATTATGGGTTATTTCAGTTTATTTTTAGATTGGCAAGCCACACATCACTTTATTTGTTAATTTATGAATTTGTTCTATTAAAAATGGCACACTTTGACTATACATTATAATAATCACGTAGGCTCTATTTCTATACTACAAAATCATGATCATAAGCTAAAGTAGTCCTTATCACTACGGCTTAGAGTATACAGGGTTACTTGTAAAACACCAGCAACCTCGCAGGACAAGATAGCTAACATCATAAGTAACAACATTTGTTCTACGACTTTTGATAATTTATTAGATTTTATTTTCATACAAAAATAAATATTCATTTATTTTTCCGTTTGAATATTATAAACTCTACGCGCATCCCAAAAATTACATAACAAGAAGCGAACGAGAGGGGGGAGGGGGCGCCGCGTCGTCCTTTCGATAATGAATAGAACATAGACTTACAAATGTTAGGAGAGTACAATAAAAGCTAAAAAAATCATTTAAAAATAATTTATTGCGTTATGCCAATAGTCGTAGAACAAATGTTGTTACTTATGATGTTAGCTATCTTGTCCTGCGAGGTTGCTGGTGTTTTACAAGTAACCCTGTATATTAAAGGTACAAAAGTAGTGATAATTTTTGTTCACTCCGTGTTGATTTTTACTGTTGAAATTTTTTATTTACATTTAAATGCACTCAATGTGTAAGCAGACAATAAAGTAGACGTTTATGTAGCTGATTTTGTTTTAGTTTTTGTATATCAATTGTTTTTCACTCTAATGGGTCCTTTTCACAATGGGCAGCGTTGGGCGAGTAAAGACAATCATGATAGTGTAGAGGGCCTAAATATTTATGATCGGTCGTCATTGTACATGTTTGTTCATAATCGCCGTAATGGCCGCAAACATCGATTATTTGTTGGCCCAACGCTGTCCATTGTGACGAGTGCTCTTAAAATCTTAGTGAAAAAAAAATTACAATATTCATCAACATTTCGATTTCTTCAATCGTTCGAACGTCCTTTGAAATCTATTTTATTCGTAGCTAACAAAGTTACGATTCAAATAAATCCTACAATTCTTGTATCGGTTCATCTGCATCGGCCAATTTGACGAGCCCTATAAAGCTCTTTTCCGGTTGCATGAGAGAATGTCTATCTCCCCCCGTATTCCTGACCGCTAGTCTGTCCCCAGCTCTAAGGAACAGGGCTGATGCTGAGAAGCACGAGTTCGGTCTGTCTGTCGGTTCGTTTGAGTGAGAGGTTTGGGCACATTGGAGAAGGGTGTCACGACCCTCTGTGTAGGGGTTGGTACGATGGAGCACCCAGGATATTATGTCGTGGCTGTCTAGGTAGTAGATCTGGAAGTAGAAGTTTTTTGGTTAAGGTTTAGTTTGAAAATGTTAATTGAAAAAGCTTGTAGATAATTTCTTAAGATTTCACTGTATGAAAAGTAAATTTGACATGTGTGATATATTTTTAGACAAATTTTCAAAGATAGAAAAAAATACATTTAATTATATAAGTAAGAAAAATATATCAAAAAAAAAGACGGTTGCACTCCGGGAGTGCCGGCAGAAGTGAAAACTTGATTATTAACGTTGAGCATGTTTGATATTACGTCTTACGCTTTTTCGATCAGGTCACGTGTCCTGACGCGAGTTTAAGATTTTATACCCAACGCCGCTAAAGAAGTTTTCACTTCAAAAATATGTGCCGTCGATGGCCACAAGTGGCTGTGGTCAGTGGCCCAATTGCGTCAACCTTAAGGCAACAATACATATGAAAGCACCCACAATACAGCATCGCAAACACTGACCTGCACATAGACGAGGTAGACGCCGGTGTGGTGCACGTGCACGTGTCCCGAGCGGGTGAGCGTGGGGCGCGGGTGCGGGGACGCGGCCGTCCACGGCGCCGGGTACCACACGTCGTGCGGGGCGCCGTGCGACACGCGGACTAAGCCGTTACCTGGTTACATTACATTTTTATAAGAACACTAGCTGCGCTCCGCGGTTTCACCCGCGTGGCTCTGTTTCTGTTGGTTTTAGCGTGATGATATATAACCTATAGCCTTCCTCGATAAATGGGCTATCCAAAACCGAATGAATTTTTTAAATCGGCTTAGTAGTTCCTGAGATTAGCGCGTTCAAACAAACAAACTCTTCAGCTTTATAATATTAGTATAGATTAAAGAAAATAATTAATATAAGCAGGTAAAAAAACATGCTAAACTCGAATACAGAAAAATGTAAATATTTCGTCGGACGCTAAAATTAATTTTGTAAAAATTTACAACGCTAGACGTCAAAGAATCTTGACACGACGTCAAAGCGTTGCGTACGCCCAAGCGTACGCCTAGCGCTGGCAGTCTGCGCAGTACAACACACTTTGACATCTTAACGCGGCGTGCGCGGCGTCAGGCTAGCGATTTGGCGACGCGTATAGTGCCACAAACTTAACTGACGTCTGACCCGGTGACGGTGTCACTGATGTCGATTTTACTACTGGCGACACGTAGTTCCAGTTTTTTTCACCGGATCAGATAAGTTTGTGGCACTGTACGTACGCACCCTTGTCAAAGCCATAAAGAGTTCTGCCTGCCAAAATCATTAGCATCGTGTGTAACCTCACAATTTAGTGACAATACTTTGTATACAGCGAACACAAATTTATTAGAGTTAACCAAATTCTTCTACGTAGTTGAGTGTCTTGAACAATTTTTCAGAACAACAAAGGACGTTCCTTATAAGAGAATATGTAATTCTGGTTAATATTTTAAAAATTAAAATCTTTAAACGATCTGTTAGCAGGTGTCAGTTCATATCATACACAAGTAATATATTTTGATGATGTAGCTAAAATATCAGGTATATTACATAATACAGTAAAATATAGCGCACGTGACTGAATACATATTAGGGTACATGGTCCTCATATATACCATGGAATAAATGTAATCGCACAGTAAGTATGTAGCGGTATATGATGTTTTTAACAGACTAGACGCCCGGGATGTTTGTTCAAAAATTTAAACGTAGGTAATTGATCTTTTTTCAGTTATATCATAGCTATAACATATCTTCCAATTTAAAGTCGGTCCTTGTAGTTGTATATCAGACATTAAAAAGGCTAATAAAAATTTAATGACGTTACCATTTAAACAGCAGTTTTATCTTCAGAGTTCAGTTTAAATTGTTATATGTAAGTACATATTATGTCTGTAAAGTATACTTCTATGGGTCTGTAAATATTGTCTGTTACGTAAAATAAATGTACATAATAAATAAATAAATTTACTGAGACCACAGAATAACAACTAGTAGCTACTGAGACAGAGCTTTATATGAATTTGAAATTGTTTTGCATAAAATAAGAATAACATGAAATAAAACATGAAATATTTACCTTTGAAATTTTCATGTATTTCCGTGCTAAGATGAGATGTGTTGCCATGGAAATGCGCCGCTATGAAAGGTCGCCTTTGACCGTCTTCCTGTTAACAATTTCACATTTCAATTATTTTTATTTTCGCGCAGAGGAATCTGGTATAAAGTGTCTTATCATTATATCAAGTTACTTTCTATTTTGAGGTAGGTACTGCACATTTCTGTTAAATATTTTTAGTTTTTACCCCCCAATAAAACGATAAGGTAGGTAATAAAGAAAGATTATCATTCTACCCTCAATAATATTTCGAAGTTTATACTTAAGTTTGATGATCAACCATACAGGAAAATGTTCATTATTTTTTGCAATCCATGTCTAATTTAATTAGCCACATTCTTTATAGAATGAGGTTAGTCCAGTCCATTCACTGTACCACATATTTGTGTTTATGTCTTCACACAGCAGTTGTCCTACAAATTGTCTATAAATCTGACTGACCCAGCGGGGTGGTCTCTAAATCGTAATAAAGCATAAGCCTTCACATATTATAGTGTAAAACTGTAAACCTAGCTATGTATTTTAGCAAAACTAGTTTGCACGTTATTCGATTATCATTTAAAATTATCTTATACTTTTTCTCCCAGAATGAATGTACATATCTCGATTATTCCCTTAAAAATCAAGCTCTATTTAAATTCAATAGTGTTCAAATTCCGCGATACGACTTTCTGAAAATTCTTGTAATAAGTGCTGAACAAACAATTCTTCTCAGCGATGGACACATAACTTAATAAGTAACTTTTGCTTGTGCTTGTAAGTAACTTGTGCTTGAAACAAAAATTAAAGTACAACTCGTAATAAATGCCTGGATATAAGTAGTTATGTACACTCTAAGAAAATTCAATGAAAGTGAGATTTCACAACTATCGTGAAAAAAAAGAAATGTACATTTTCATAGAAAATATCCGCTTGTCAAATAAGGAAGTGTCGGTTACCAATAAAAGAGGTAGAGTAAAGATTTATTTTACACCCACCCGTCTGTTGGAGAAGCTAAACCATAAGTAAATATTTGTAATCGTTTCAACTTTCAATTTTATATACTTACACGTAAAAATAATGTTTGTTTGTATGTCCTTTAAAGCATCGTTAACTATGGATTTGATTTTCAGCAAAATGTTGTGCTGTATGCAATGAGCATGAGCTCACAAAGTACGACTAATCTTCGTCAGTATTCATGCGAAGCCGGGGTACACAGCTAGTATCAATATTAATCTTTTCGCGTTATTTATTGATAATAAAATTTTGAAGCAATTATAATCTGAACAATACAGTATATTTCTTATAGAAATGTATCAAAACAATTTATATTCTTACCTCCCCAGCACTATCCCTTACGGTTCTAGATACGGTGTGTAAGGACGGAGTGATAGCTTCTGTCTGCGGGATGTATTTCTTCGTTTTACGCCTGAAAATATAATTTAAGATAAAATTACACAATTTTATAAGAAAGCCTTACATGAAAAGTAATTAAATTAATATCGGAAAATAACTAGACATTATTATTCGTTCTCAAGAGCCTCTTTCCACGAATATCTTTTATGAAATTTTCCATCCAAATATGATAAGACATGTTTTACAATTTGTTGCCAGATTTCTAAAGAAGATAATTTTTTAGTAAAAGTTACTTTTAGAGGGGTTCGAAACTTAAGTAAAACCTGTACGATCTTTTAAAAAACGTCACAATGAACCAGGGCAACTGACATGTGCTCTAATTATATCCTTAAGCAAAATAGTTACTCAACGTTTTTTCTTTTATTTTTACCTATAGCTGTTAGTGTCATTAATTTTTATACATGGCTACCTATTAACTTCTTACATGTTGAGCAATAAAATATAATTACGTAGAAAGTAATGATAAGCTTTCTATCTACGGGAAGTTTGTATTTTTGTAGGTACCTATTCCTTACATAACAAATGCAATAGTAGTTTTATTTATTTATCCTTCTTTCACGTCACAATGAAGCGATTTTATGATACGACGTTTGAGTCTGGTGAATGGTGATGAAAGAGTGACTTAAGCTTTTTGTGAAACATCTTCTTCCAATGAGAATTTCCTTCGCGAAGCCGTGGGCGGAATTTGTAATCCATATTACCGCATTCGTACATAGAAAATAAATGAATAATGAATGAATGAATGAATGAATACTTTATTTGCACCAGTAACAAAATAATAACAAAAAACACAAACACTAGAAAAAAGTACAAAAAGGCGGCCTTATCGCTAATACAGCGATCTCTTCCAGGCAACCTTAGGTCAAGGATCATGAGAATTACGTAATATATTGAGGTCGATGGTGCACAACACTATTTATAATAAAATTATACATATTTACACATAAGAAGATACTATACATAGTTAAATAAATGAGTATACTACAAATTAATATAATATACATATACACACAAATATACATTTCATAAAGATAAATAGTAATTATATACTTGCTTTTTGAACTCATTCAGTGTCTCAGCTCTTCTGATACTGTCGGGCAGACTGTTCCACAGCTTGATAGCACGAACCGTAAAGGAGCTATCATAGAAATTAGATCTATGAACAGGAACATACAACAGGAGTTTATTAAAGGATCGTGGGGAACGGGTGGAGGAGCTCAAGAATTGGAAATTACTTTTTAGGTAGGAAGGCGTGTTTGGACAGAAAAGGATGCAGTACAAAAGGTTAAGGATATGAGAGTCCCGGCGGAGTCTGACAGGGAGCCACTTGAGTCTTGTGCGGTATTCACTAATGTGATCATATTTACGCAGACCAAAAATAAATCTCACACAGAAGTTCTGGAGACGCTCAAGACTATCAAGTTGGAATTGGAGGAGATCAGGATAGGAGACATCTGCGTAGTCAAACAGGGATAGGAGAAGGGACTGAGCAAGAGCAATTTTAGTGGGAATAGGTAGAAAGTTTCGGAGTCGTCTGAGAGAGCCAGCTGCTGCAAATACTTTTTTCCTCAGTTCTTTAATTTGATTTGTCCACGAAAGAGTTTCGTCAATAAAAACACCAAGACTCTTAACGGTGGAACTGTATGGAATGTCAGTGTTATTTATGCAAACTTTAGGCATAGAGGACCAATCAATTTTAGATATAAGCGACTGACTCCCAATAATAATCACCTGCGATTTTTTCGGATTAATGCATAGACCATGGTCGCGGCTCCAATTTCTAATGGTACGTAAATCATCATTCATGAGTGCTACTTTCCCACTTAGGTCTTCAAGTGATGAATGACAATAAATTTGCAAATCGTCCGCGTACATATGGTAGAGACCGGAAATATTCGAAGCAATGGAGTTGATAAATAAGGAAAAAAGGAGGGGAGAGAGCACACTACCCTGAGGAACGCCAGAAGTAATATCAGACCAGGATGAGTAACACTCGTCCAGTAGAATGCGCTGCCGGCGGCCCCCGAGATAGCTGCTAAACCAATTAATCACTGCCGGAGACATGTTAAAAGAAACGCGTAGCAAGCTCAACAAAACATCGTGATCAACTGTGTTAAACGCGTTACTAAAGTCAAGTAGTGTAAGTATTGTGAGCTGCCTTTTGTCCATACTCAGTCTAATATCGTCTGTGATCTTGACTAACGCAGTGGCCGTACTATGACCCGGACGGAAACCGGACTGGAAAGGATTGAGAAGGTTGTTTTTGTTAAGGAATCTTGAGAGTTGCTGCTGTACTAACCGCTCTAAGACTTTCGAAAGGAAAGGTAATATAGATATAGGACGAAAATCGGAGAGGGTAGAAGGATTTTTAGATTTGGGGAGAGGGATTATATTAGCGCTTTTCTACGAATGAGGAAAAGTACTTGAAGAGATGGAAAAATTGAGGATATCGGTTATAACAGGAGCGATCAGATCAAGGATGGGGATGATCATATTACGACCAATGCAATCAACACCTACAGCCTTAGAAGTGATGGACAAAATGTTCTTTTTAACGTCGGCGACAGAGAATTGGCTAATATGGAAAGGCGGAAAGGGTGGAGTAGGTTTAGATGAAAGAGAATCAAGTGTCTTGTGTAATGAATAATGATTCTTATCAGAATATCTTCTCTTTCATTAGCCAATAGAATTTATTTTCATAATTATTAGAACATTAAATATTTTACATTCCCAAAAGCAGTGCCAGATTCTTAGAAGATATTTAACGGATGAGTATGTCGTAAGTCGTAAGCTGATATTGGGCGAACATTCTTCCACGTGGCCATGAATGGAGTATCGGGAATGCTGATATTAAATTCAACGGAATAATTATCGAGAATTCCGACTCTTTTATTAAACGTAAATTGATATGAGTTTATTTTGCATGTGTTGAATTACAAATGCATACGCAGAGTTTGTTTGAATTTGGTTGTTATGTCTGAAGGATTGGAAAAGTTTGAAACTACAGCGCGGAAATTGTAAAAGTAATTGTGTAGTTTTAAAATGTTGAATGAATTGTGTAGTTTTTAATGTTGAATGAATTGTGTAGTTTTAAATGTTGAATGAATTGTGTAGTTTTAAATGTTGAATGAATTGTGTAGTTTTAAATGTTGAATGTTATTTACTTTCAATAAACAGCACAACTTTAAAGTTCTTATCCATGATTATATTTCAACAACACAAGTTCAAATTACTTTGAAAAGCGATATGGGAAACTTTAACTATCAAAACTTTGCTTATGTATTACTAGCTTTCCGCCCGCGGCTTCGCCCGCTTTGTCTAAAACATAATAAATTATATACTAAAACCTTCCTCTTGAATCACTCTATCTATTAAAAAAACCGCATCAAAATCCGTTGCGTAGTTTTAAAGGTTTAAGCATACATAGGGACATAGGGACAGAGAAAGCGACTTTGTTTTATATTTAGTGATTATTTAATTTTTAAAAGTAATTTTTATTACAAGTTCTGAATCGAATTAAAAAATATTATTCTAAATCAGTACTATTTGAGTCTGTAAAGTTAATTATTGACCCTTGAGTTTATATCTTTGTTGGACAAGCAATCGATTATAATTTCAGCCTTCAAACATTTATTCATTATTTATTATTCATCGGTAAAGTTACTGCTAAATTGATTGTACAAAAACAGCGAATGGAAAATACCAAATCATTTCAATTGTATTAAAAACATTTCCATCTATTATGTCAAGTATTCACAAAATTGGTATAAATAAAACCATGTCGCCGACCTTTCCATTCATTAATGAGAGCTATTGGCCGAAATAATATTTAGAATTTTCTTCCTCTCATTTCAAGATATTTTTATTCTATATTGACATTATTCTTGTGACTTTCTTAGAATCACATTCGTTATTTCGCCAAATTGTTTATTTGTTTATATTCTATACGTTTACGAGAAATATCTATTTCGAGGAAAATAATATCTTATTTATTACTTAGGTACATTACATGTAGATGATTAGAACAATAGAAATTATATGCCCTTTTTTAACAATATATTCGACCATTAAAAGATAAAGGAGGAAAAACTTGCTTTAGAGTTAGACTCTATTGATCGTACAAAAATATAATATTTTACCTGAATAATTTAACACCACATTAAATCTCACAATTAGGTAAGTCACCTATATCCTACCAAATGTCGATAAAAACTAAAGTTTCAATTTACCTCATATATATATAAAGTATAGACTTTAATAATATTATAAAGATGAAGAGTTTGTTTGTTTGTTTGTTTGAACGCGCTAATCTCAGGAACTACTGGTCCGATTTGAAAAATTCTAGGCTATCACGCTAAGACCAACAGGAGCGGAGCACTGCGGGTGAAACCGTACAGCACTGCTAGTTTTAAAAACAATTATTAATTATTCTTAAACACAACTAAGAAAAACATATACAATTCTGTGGTATTGTGGTACAAGAGACGAAACCTGTGCAAAGCGGTTATGTTTCTATGTAACTTGACCGTGGGTTTCAAATATCCTCGCCAACAGGCTTAGCGTGTTTGTTTAGGTACATTCCTGTACGTTATATATAAGATAATATGTATTACGAATATTTATAAATAGATAGGGATCGTACACGGTTTGGGCTTTCATTAAAAGTTGTGGAAAATTCTGACAATAAATGATATGTGTAGGTAATGGTAAAACGTATAATATTTTTATGTTGTTATTAAGTTGAAAGTTGTTATATTTGTTGAAATCATAAATAACTACCTATATACGATACGATTTTTGTGTATATTAAAAGTATAAATATATGTATTTTTATTTAAAAGTATTATCTGGGTTTTCAGTTTTTTAGTACCTGAAAAAATAAACGAACAAGGAATTCTACAGGGTGTTTAAACGAAATCCATCCAATAATTAAAAATTATGCTCCTGTATTGCAAGTATTCCTTTGAATATGGCAAGTAACTATAAATTGACTAACCTAACCTAGGTACTAACCGTTTTTCAAATTTGTCTGTATCTATCGGGAGCCTTGTTTGGACTTCGATTTCGTTACGTGTAAACTGAAAAGTATAGTAAAGTTGGCAAAGCTATGATAATTGCTTAAAAAATGCAAATAACTAACCTTTCATCTAATTTAGCGAAAGCTTTAGGCGTGTTGACCGGTGTGATGGCATCAGCAGCGGAGTCCGGCATCACACGACGTTTGACGCGGCCATTTTGTTTCTCTGGCTCTGTGTCTGGTGTCTTGCTTGTCACTTCGACTTTGTTGCGCGTGAAGGATGGTAAGGTCGGCAGAGCTGATGATAGAAAAAATAT
>CAJQZM010012172.1:0-22532 GCA_907164665.1 Colias nastes | reverse complement strand
AGGTACCTGCCCTTCATGCCCCATCTTAACCTTCCACCCTGTATATGGTTGTGAGGTTGCATATTTTTAAGTAGACGAGTAAAAAGGTACAGACATATTAAAAATTAAAAGTCTTAAAAACCTCAATAAAAAAACTAGTTTATAAAAATTTGTTACAGACAAAATTCGCCATTTGGCAGCGGAAATAATAGGATGTAACTATTTATTTTATTACCAATCAAATCAAATATTTAGAAAAATTACTTCGGATAAACGGGCACATAGAAATAAAAAAAATAAAACTACAAACACAGAATAGTAAAACGACTAAGATCTAAGTCACCCCTCGTCCACGAAGTCAGCAAAAAGTTCGATACTTTGAAATATTATACCGCGATGCAATCTCTTGGCATTTTTAAAGCTCGCGGAAGTTAACTAAATACGTGACCGCTCGCGATGGCGCGGCTCGCACGACTTATAGTGCCGTGACCAGTACTCGGGCATCTCGCCGATGCGCATGTTTGTGTGAGTTGTTTCGAACGTTTTGTAGGTAGTTTGCGTACTGTCGATATTGATACTGTGGCAATAGGTCTCAGATTTCAGCACACTTATAAGTTTAATATTAATTTAACAACTACTCTTTTATTTTTACGTTACTCTCTGTATACATATTTTGATTGAATATTTCTTACGTAGTCATGAAATAGTGACGATCATCTCCGATACTATTCGAAAGAGCTGACAATGAGAAATGACCAGAGAAGCGTAATAAATGTCACACTACTTTCCTCTTCTCGTGCTTCAAAGAAAATACGTTTTTAGTCTCCAGAATTAACAAGTATGACTTGATGGTTAAGAAAATTTTCGATTCTTCATCATTATAAAAACCAGTCAGAAATCTTGTTTAATCATATTTCCTCATCAATTATAACGTAATTGAAAGTGTATCGAATGATTTATGACTAAATTCAACGCGAATAATTCTGAATTAAGTCACTCACGGAAAATGTATTGTACAGTGTTTATATTGTACTGCAAATAAAAGTTAAAATAGTAACGAATTATGACACTTCAAACAACATAATCTCCCTTCTATTCTTCTATATTCTATATCTACTCATTAAATTATCTTTTTCCATCAAGATTTTAAATTAATATTAAATAAGCCCAGCAATAACATATAGATTTAATACGCTTAAGTGATTATTAATTTTCCAGGCAATAAGAGAGATTTGAAGAAAATGTATAACGAGAACTCGTTTTAAGCCCAGATTAAGAATCTTGTATTTTTCCGAACGTAAACAAGCTTAGTAAATAAAATGGTTGTTGAAAAACAAAGAGAGCGCCGTAGCTCTGATAGTGGACGCTCAGCGAGCCCCGCTGGCTGTGCCCACGTCACAAGCCAATTAAGGTCTATTATGTCGAACTAAGTCCAATTAAAATAATAATACAAACGTTATTTCGCACTGAGCACAAACAATCCGCGCTACACATTAATTGGTCAAAAAGAATTAAACGGACACGATGCAATTCACATGCTGGCCAACGGATCAGTTTAAAGTGTACGAATACCAGAAATTTGATAGTAACATTTTGACTTTTATTTCATTTTATAAAATTCAACAGTTTTTCTTTCATATCTGTTACAATAACAAATATTATTTCGTTGCAAATTAATTAAAACATGTTTCCAATCAAGCCGTGTCAAACAATTGCAACATATCTCTTTTTCAGTTATTGAAATAACGTTATTTGTTTAATAAACAAGTGTTGGTATTAAATTGGAAATGTGCATTGTAAATACAAATACGAATATCTATCCGGTCACGTTAAAATTTGCGCATCTAAAACTTTTCAATGTCAAAGTTTTCAATGTTCAACGGAATCCATTTTATAATAATTTTTATCAGCAATAACATTCTCGACAGTAAAGTCGCAAATATTTTTACATCTCATCTCAAGACTGGGCTCGCCATGCGAACATGTGTTTTCATTTTAATAAAAGCTATGTTTGCGTTCGATTTACTCAAGTAATATATTTGCAAGTTAAAAATTACATTAAAAGAAAACTTACAAGGATCCACACTCCACAGGGAAACTTGAAAGGGAAAAACTTTTCGCATCCAACAGTAATAACCAATCGGCAAGTTTCTAAAGAGAAAACTTACAAATGCAAAACGTTCAACTATTCAGTCTCGCACGTAAACATCGCAGAAATGTTGCTTTAACTTAATTAATAACGTTTTTTCATAGCTGTATAATAATTAGATGGACAGCGACCTGTGGTTAAAAAACACGAAGTTATATTGAAAACCAGAAAACTATCTATTAAAAAGTTTGTGACTCTACCAAAAATAATAAGCACAATAAACTTACTAAAATCAACTTTTAATGGTTTAATTTTTAAAAATATTAAATATCCACAAGTCTCTTGCGATATGCATGAATTTAATTGAACATTTTTATTAGTTTCATTTGGCACCGAAAGACTTTTGAGAATCTCAAGACAACACACTCTTTATTGCCAAAACGTAGGGGTGACAAATCAACATCGAGCTATGCTGCGCTGTACTGCGCTGTGCTGTGTTTGGTCAACTCGCTCGTTTAATATTTATATGAGGATACAAACAAACCATTATGTGCTGCGCTGTGTGAGGCTACGCTCTGTTTAAAAACGCAGCAGTCTCGAGCGAGGCGCGCTACCCGCCGTGCTGAGCCGCGCTGTGCCGAACTGTGCTATGTTTTTATGGAGCTCTGCCATGCTGCGCTGTGTCTTAAATCAATTCTTCAATTAAATTCTCCGTATTTTTCACGTATGGTGTGAGGTAACAAGCTACCGTGACTGGACTCTTTTAACGACAAAATAACACATAAAATATCCATATCCGCTTCTTCTTCACTTTCATCTTCATCGGATTCAACTATGTCGTAATGTTTACGTTTTTTTGAAAATAGGGTCATATTTGACGAGATAAACGACTACACGAGCTGCTGATTACTTTATACTGAGCTAGATTGTTAAAAAATAATAGTTTAAAAAAACTAAAAAACACGCTTTTTATAGAAAACCGAACTAAAAAATAGAAAATAAATCTAAATGAATTTAAATTAAGAAAATAGTGTTAAGAATTTCAATGAATATAAATTAATAATAGTGTCAGTAAAAAAAAAAATATTTTATTTAAAAAAAAAGCGTGGGGTGCATGGTGTCAATGGTTATAGATATTTTATTGACAGATATGAGTAGAGTGATTATCATTTCGATAATATCTTAAGAAGCACCCCACGCTTTTTTTAAAATAAAATATATTTTTTTACTCACACTATTATTCATTTATATTCATTGAAATTTTTAACACTATTTTCTTAATTTAAATTCATTTAAATTTATTTTCTATTTTTTAGTTCGGTTTTCTATAAAAAGCGTGTTTTTTAGTTTTTTTAAACTATTATTTATTTTCTACTTTTTAGTTTGGATTATTTATAATAGCTTGTTTTTTTAATTTTAAACTATTGCACGACTCATGATGCGAAGCATCAGAGAGTGCTTTACGATCGAAAAATTTTTTTCGCCTTTTTTTGGCAACTATTTTTAGTATTATAGCCTTGTTAGTTAAAGGAATCAAAAAAATATGCTGTGATAAAAAATGAATTTACTTACAATAACAAATCAACTAGTTTATTTAACAAGATGAACTAAGTTGCAATAACAAATGAGTTTTCACTGCTCTGAAGTTAATTTTGTTGTTTTAACAAAATCGCTTTGTTATTGTACTTAATAAATTTTTTTGTTGCAATAACAAAATAATTTTCTTATCAATAAAATTTGTTACTTGAACAAGCTATTCCGTTGCTTTAACAAATCGATTTATTACTTCAACAAAACTATTTTTTTTAAATAATTGAAAGATTCAGTTACAATAACGAAATAATTTTGTTGAGTGAACATAATATGATTTTTTTTTAACTATTATTTGTTTTGTAGAATTAAAATTCTCTTTAGTATACAAAAATTTGTCAATATTAGAGAAAACGGCTAAAGATAATTATTGGAAATAAAAATTAACATCGAGTCCTGCCTTATTGACTATAGATGAAAATTATATAAATTAACAAAAATCATATTTTGCAAATTGAAAAATGGAATAATTTTATCAAATTAGTGTATTGTCATCGGTCCTCAATAAATCTACAAAGTTTGAACGAAATCTGGCCGTTTAAAGTGGGTCAAAATCGCGCCCAAAGAAGTCGGTTACAAACAAACATACAAACATACGGGTGAAGCTAATAAAAAGCGTGTAAAAACGTAGCTTAAGAAACACAGCACAGCACAGCGCAGTACAGCGCAGCATCGTTTAATTGTTAAAAAAACGTAGCTTAAGAAACACAGCACAGCACAGCGCAGTACAGCGCAGCATAGCTCGATGTTGATTTGTCACCCTAGTGGTAACACGGCTCTTTATGGTTATGAAGTCATTATAAAATTCTGGCGTGCAATAAGGATTAAATTGAGTTTCACTGTAGTAGTTTGAACTCCAAGAGTTGCTATTACGATGGTGGTAATAATTTAAAAATACAGTGAAGTTGTAAATAGGTCATCTAAACGCGCTGTGAATCAGCATATGATATTCAGAAAATCTTTTACTGAACCGTTCGCCGTTAGTATTATTCTCGAGCACCGTCTCTGAGTTCCACACTCGAGTGTAAACAATGCCGAGCATGGACATTGTTATAGAACAGACACTTCGTTGCAACTCTGTATGTTCTTATCTAACTTAACTTATTGTGAAGCCATCGTGAACTAAGCGACGACAGTTTCGGATCATTCCAGATTAAACAATAGAATAATTATAGCACCATACTCCATGAAAATCCGTAAATGTAAAATTTTGGTGACGGTTATGTGTAAATCTATCTTATAACCGGGAATGTTTCTCTATAGAATACGATACATTTTGCAGATCGATTCGATTATGGTTAACCAATACTTAATTTAGTTAATTATAACAAACGGAAACAGTGCAGCCGTAGACAGAACAAATTAATGAGCTCGCTACCCGACGCGCGATCGATATCACATATTAAATATCACGCATTATATTCAGAATACAACGGTATGAATAATGAAATAAACTTTTTTATCGATATAATAAGTCCTCCCTCAATTCAAAATCAATTTCAACACACAATAATATCGAATTAAGATACATTATCAATTCTAATAGCATAATTATATATGAATAATTAATAATTATATCAATCGTTAAATGTATAACTAATTCATTAAGGAAATTACTACATATCTAATTATCTACATAAATAACTTATGCCATTAAACTATATTGAAACATGATACGATTATATTAGTAATAACTAATAATGCATCTTATTACACATTGATTATAATGGACATTTAATATTTAATAAGCTATAAATGTACATTCACATAGAAATCTATTTGTAATATGTGGTTATAACCCTATAATTTCTTCGTACGTCAATAATAATGGAACATATATTATGGAATGAATATCCAAATCACACAGCTATTATGAGTGTATGGAGAGATGTAACAAAGCTGTCTGTAAGGTCTCTGAATCAATTTTTGTCAATTTGTATATTGCTATGGATGGTGACCCTCGGTGAGCACAGACTTATTGTTGTGACCAAAAAGGTCTTCACCGGGGTGAAATGAGGTGGCCTTTTTATACAGCGAATGGCAATTTCACGCGGACAATGTCGGGTCCAGAAAGCTAGAGACATATATGCAGAATCACATAAAATACGTTTATTCAAAGAGTAATATCAATTTTAAACTCACGTTATTATGGATTCCCAGAGGTCCAACCACTTAACTACACAATACATGGAAGCGATTGCAAATCATATTGGTGATAGGTATCCATTCAAATCGCAACATCAAATAAACTCAAATATGTATTAAATTTTTATATGAGAACTTTCAAGTAGTCTCCTTGTGCTACAAGCAATTACCCTTAGATATATATATTATATCTACGTACATAATTATTTTCGGATCAACACGTGTACAAATTTCAATGAAAATATAAAAAGGGACTTTATATTCTACTTCTAAGATTCACACTGAAAATCGCAGCTACAATAAATAAAATACAATTTGTTAAGTGTACAATAAAATAATGTGAAAATTTATAGAAAAACAATACTCATCATATGTTTGCAAGGATATTCAGATCTAATAACTTGATAGTTGGTACCTGATTTCACGAAATGAAATGTTGATTTCTAAACTTTAATCTAAACATATAACATCAGAATTATGAAAAAGGATATTTGAGCCGAGTTGTCTCGAAACTCAAATTACAACACACAATTCGCGAACACAGACATGTCTGTGTGTTTGTGTTCGCGAACCGTGTGCTTGTAATATGTACGCCGCAGGGTAAGCATTCGCATTGCAGGTAAATCTTCAAGTGCGCCGCACGGAGACAGTGCTCATTCCGCATGAAAGACAAGGTAGTGAGAATGGGTGATGTACAGGACATCTCACTACCCATGTCTTTCAAGCGGCGGAGAGCAACCGAAGGCTCTGGAACTCTTCGGAGACATTCGATGATGAAATCGACATATATAATAAAGCTTCGTTTAAATTACTGTATTCTCTAATAAACTCTATTCATCGTATTTGAAGGACTGAATCTTAATGCAAAGTGACATGGCAATTTAAAGCAATTTTACATTCTTCCAATCGTGAGAGAGGACTTAAAATATAATATTTTATTTTAGATCATAGATTAAATTACGATTACTGGCAATCTCACTGTTTCTACGCGTTATTAAATAAAATATCTAAATAAACGGAGGCAGCTCTACCTATGTCCTATGTATAGAGATAGGGGGTATCTCTATACTTTAGTAATTCGTTAGATAGTAATTAATAATTATACGAATTATAGTAATTATACGAATTTACGTCTGTTCATTGAGCATCAATATGAATAAAACATTTAATAAGTATGGTTAATTAAAAACAACACGTGTCATTAGTAACGATATCGTTAGTAGTTACCAAGAAGAAAATCATCTTACAATAATAACATATTATATTATCTTTAACGAACTAGCCTAATCGTCTATTAGTTATTTTATTAATTAAATAATGATATTATCACAGTATTACAATATTCTTATAAGTATTATTATTTTCATATTATTTATTAAGACACGTGGAATGTGTTCATTAATTATTATGTTTAGTGTCCGCACCGCGTACGTCTGTATCAACAAATAACCTGAGAAGAAAATAATACGACGAAAATCATTCGCAGTGTAATTATTGAGTACATTATAGTCTTAGTATATAATAATACGAGTAATTGTCTAATTTATAAAAGACTTTTATATTGTCTGTTGTTATTTTTCCGCAACGATATCTTTTCTGAAGCCCACCAAGAATTGTTTCAAGAGAGGAAAACCATCACAAATTTACAGTTCAACAATTGCAAAGTTCATGTTCAAGCATAAAAAAAATAACTATTACATTACTCATTGGAATATTGTGACAAATTTTTCAGATGGATTTTAATTGTTCTTTTATGTATCCAGTAAGCCCCTGAATTTTTTCCTTCTTAAATATTGTATTTAATGTGTTAAATTACTTTTATTAATAATGTGTCTGAAGAAGGCGTGGCTTATGCAAGTCGATTCAGGCATATTTTCATCCCTCTGTGAAAATTATAAATATTGGTCCTACAGTTCCAAGAGTCGTGACTTATTATAGGAAATATGGTACCCCTTTTTGAATCTTTGAAATCATCCTATCCAATAAAAAAATCTTTGCTATTTTTTGGTAACCTTTTTGTCCACCCCTTTTCTATTGTCTAGCTAATAAAGAGTTTTGCAAATTCGCAATCAATATTTCATTGTTTTTTTTTTTTCAAAAATCACCTCGATGCCATTGCGAATCGAAATGACACCTCAATCATAATTTTCGGAGACTGCTGAAAGAGTTGATTGAAAAGGCACCTGTTTATTAGGCTATGAACTAGGTACCATCCTAAAATGAAATATCACCGACCCGAAAAGCGGCCTGTCGAATTGTCAATCATGATGCTCCTGCTCTTTTTGGTTTTGCTATTTCTCATTGCTATTTTTGATCTTGAATCACTGATAATAATAGGAAACAATCCGAAAATATCAATAATATGCAATATGTACATTATGTTGAGAATTTAATGAACTGACTAACACAAAAGCATAGAGCGCACGACTTTCTCCAAGGGACATTTAGGTCATATCCCAAAAAGTTAAAATATAGATAATATATTTTTTTGAGCAGTCAAAGCAAATATTTTTGATAAACTTATTCAGATATTAACATTGAAAATTTTAAGATTGACTTATAGACGCTACCATTTCTTCCCAACTAATTTCATACATCAGAGTTTACAATTGTTCTTTTGCTTGTTTAAAATTTGTATCAGATTATTTTTGGCTTTTCATGTTCACAACAAGTTCGAACAATAACTACTATAAATCCATCGAGCATATCTTATTTTAAAATTCGTGTTTTATAAAATCAAATATCTCTGTACACATTTACAAAATCCCGCCAATAAACATCAAACAAGTCCTAATACTCTTTCAGCCATGCAGATAAATCAATCTGTTTATTCACAAACATTTGTAAAGAGAGATACAAAAGAGACCATAAAAATGTGCCAATTGTTTTCTTTATCATGAGAACACACGCCACACTTGGTTGCGAGCAGTGCGTTTTATTTCGACAACAAAGGTTCTACGCTGACCACATCCATTCTACTTTCTTTATTTTACAGCTACGGCTGCGGCCGAGAATTTAATAAAAGCTCTTCTGAAACGCATTCAATAACCGTCTCAACACAGGAATGTACATTCATTGCGAATACGGAAAGACAAAGCTAGCTTTTTTTAATTACGCAAATTTGCAGAAAATGTAATATGTATCTGGCAACTGCTAATTCAGCTAATATTAGATACCTTTTTACTCTTTGATATCATTAAATAACTATTTGTTATATCCTGTAAATATTTAGATTAGATTTCTTTTCTTTTGTGAATAAGACCTTTCTTAATTACACGTCTATGCAGAAAATTTAATATGAATCTGGTTAACGCTAATGCAGCCAATATTACCTTTTTACTCTTAGATGTCATAAAGTAACAATTTGCTACATTGTGGAAATACATTGTTATTTTTCTTTACTTTATGAAGAAATTACTAAGCAAATACACAAGATCCTTCTTAATTACAAAGCTTTGTAGAAAATTTAATTTGAACCTGGTTTTGGTTAATGCTAATACAGCTAGTTTAAAATTTTTACTCTTGGATATCATTTTAATAAGTGTCATTGGCTTTTTTAATTTTATAAATAAACAAAAAACAAAACGAGGTAATTTTGTACTATTTCAAATATTTAGAAAGAGAGAAACATCGATCAGGATATACTGAGTGTTATTGTAAATTTCAACGGCGTGATTAACCTAGTCAAGTTCCAGCGACCGCGGGATGTCTTTTAAAAAAAATATATTTTAATTTAAATGAATTTAATTAAGGTCTGTACAATAAGATGGTTAGTGTGTAACTGATTTATTCTATGTTTAAACAGTACCACGATCTGGAGATCGCGTCTTCTTAGAAATGATTAGGGATATCGTCGCGACGGTTGAGTGGGCGATTCTCCGTTATCACTTCCTTACAAATCATAACTATTGCAACAAAGTGGACACATTGTTGTAATAATATTTAAATAAACTACTAAAATATGGACTCAGCGGGTTTTGGATGTACAACTACCTAAATAATGAAAACTAAAAAAATAGCCGATCGGAAAATGAAAACACTCGCCGTAGCAGCTAGCGCAAACAGCGCATATATTGCAGTTATTACACATACATTTATTTACATGTAGGGCAATTAATTTGTAGTATGCTATAATGATTACTGGAGAGTCGTACGAGTTATTCATTGCTAGTTCATTGATACAATATTCGTTGATTATTCGTTATCAACCAGCCGTTGATGAACGTTCGAACACGACCTCTAAATGTTATGTCACGTTATAATTGCACTAGTGTTTACAAACACGACTGTAAAACACGTTTATCAGTCGTCATAGGTGTTTATATCTTATAAATTATAATTAATTATTATTACAACGCATTAGCGATTAGATTGGGGTATATTACTTGTTTAATTATGTAATATTTTTATAGCCGTTATCAACTTAACTATGCGCACTGTATACTATATTCAAGAATAGTAGTCGTTTATGTGATTGACGAACAGAGAAGTTTTCCGAAAGTATTCTAACATCAAATTGAAATTGTTAAAGCTGCGCCGGTTTGTAAGTAATCGTGACGACAAATTGTCGCTTCAGTAAAAGTTTCGTGACTCGTAGGTATGTACAATTAGAAGTGCACACAAGCGGCCACGGAAAGCGATCTTCTAGTACTTTTTTCCGGAACGGCGGTGTGTCATCACGAACGAGACTTTAACTATGGTGTAAATGTTGAGTAAACATTACGAAAGTCGAGATGTTCAAAGGTTTTTGAAAGCCAGTACGTTTTTATTTGAGACAGTTGCCTAAAATTTTAACCAAAGACTGCGTGTAAACCTGAGCTCCTCGATCTGTCTGACGAGGCCATTAAACGTGTTAATAACGTACCAAGTCAGGCTGTAAATTGAAAAAGTTTGGAAAATCCAAAAGTGCACGCCTCATAATCTCAGTCGATATTTTTTTTTGTTTATTTAATAACAATTAAACCACATCGAATCAGACCCTGAAAAATGAAAGGGTTCTATTCCTGAGCATACTCAAGCGTAAGAGAAAAAAAAAGACTCGATTAGTAAAGTATTTCGGTCGCTATCGTGTTAACAAGAAAATCCTCCGCACATACAGACACACGGACGTCCAAGACAGAACTTTTTTAAACTGTTTTTTAACTAGTTTAAATAACAAAAATGACATCAAAAATATCATGAATGTTAAAAATAGTGTTTTTTCTTAATATGTGTGTGTATGTATTATCTTACAAGTGCAATGTATGATACATAAAGACATTTTAAGTTTGAAAAATCAGATGTTTTGCGCGAAGTGACAGTAGTACCCACCTCAACGCTTCGCTTATGAGGCGTGCAATAATGCTATTATTAGTATATTAGTATGTGAAGCGTGTAATTTAAGTTTACCAACTTAAGTACTATGTTTACCTACACATTCTCAGGCGCAATTTATATATTTATTAGTGCTTAGTATTTACTAGGCATCTGCATGTAATGTACCTACTGTTTTACAATTCGAAATGAAACAATGGATGGTTAGAACTTGGACAATAAATAACCGATAAGTTCCAAATTGACTGAAACATAACGTATTTTTATGTAATGAACACGAACAAGTTTAAAGCTTCTCAATTTTTTTTCAAATGCCAAAAGAAAATTCTCAATGTTACGATACAGTAGATTATTTAATAATGTAAACTGTAAAACAAAATTGTTTCATGAGAAGTTGTGTAAACACACAGGCTAACTGTAAATATCCATAACTGCACAAGAGATCCTTTTCAAAACAATCAAAACGTTTCATTTAAAACGCGTACAGTTTATGGTTTTATTGCTCAATTTGTTCATTGTATTAGTCAGGTAGGTACACAATAAAGATCAACGCTCGAGCCGATAATGCAGTGCAAATGGATTCGGAATGCAAGTCGGATCCGGACTCGCTCCACGCAGTTTCAACTTTCAACTAATTGGCAAGTCAACTTTCTTGCGCGCACACACTGCTCTCGGAGTTTCAAATACGGCAGTACGGCAACAAGTACACGACAACTTCTATCCTGTATGTATTACAATTATTAAGGTCTTGCACTGATGACTTTCAACGTCAGTTTCGAGATTGCGTGCAGACAGAAAATTATCAAAACCGCATGTCAATGCGTTCCATACATTCCCTATTTCACTGTTAAATTACACTTAACCTTTGTGTGATAAGAAATTTTAGGAATATTTTAATGTTTTTTTTCCATATAATTTAGAGTGATATCCATTTAATTTTTTTAAATCAGGTTTTAGAACCGCTTTAGTATTCTGTATCACATTTAAAATCCCCACTGATTACAATACTGTTTTTGTCTACTAGTTGTTCACTAGACTAAATAACCATTATAGAGTCAATATACATATTATAATTATAAACTTCTTTCATTAAACTCTTAAAATTTAGAACAATAATTGTCGCCATGTGAAATGCATTCCAGAATGTAAGTAAACAATAATCTATAGTCTCCTAAAGTGAAGCATCGTCGCTTTGTCATTTGTGCTCGTTTACCTGACATTAATGTTGGAGTTTCAGGACAGCGCATTTCAATAGAGCCTTTTGTTAGCGGAGCCACCTACATGCCAAACACGTGTTGGTCTTCCATAGATAAGTCATACAGTGTCAAATACGACTTTGTGTACGGTTATTAAGGGCTTGTTTACGATGTCCGAGTAAAGTGTTAAACAGTATTATCAATTATGAGACGATTAAGCTTCAATAGAACGCGACGTTACCGTTAATGCTCATCAAGCTTGGTGGGAAAAATGCACACAATTTTGTATTTGCTTCTTATTAAACGAAGCATTTCTTTCTTCGATTTTTAAACACGTTTCATTTACATTCGACTCGTACTAATTGAAAACAGCTTGTTTTAGAAAGCTTGATTGTTCCATTAATGAGCACTAATTGGATTTTTAATAATGCTTGTCTACTGCAGGAAAATGATTTTATATTTTGGTCTTTGAGCTTTCACACATAACGTAAACAGCTTTGTTCTATCAAACGTTTGGTAAACGTGCTCACGTATTTCGTTTGCCAAACATACCGTGTATTAAAAAAAAGGTATATATATATATACATATTGATATCAAAGGGAACGGCACAGAATAAACTGATCGGCTTGTTCAACAACCCTGTGTGAGATCGCAAATACCAAACCAAACCATAAAATGAAAGTAAAAATAGAAAAATGCAGCGGATTTGTTTTTCCACGATAGCAAATTCCAACATTCATTACATATACTCATCGTAGGCATATATTCGATCGTTGGTTTTACAAAGTGAAAAGCGAATAGGTATTTCAAGGGAGACGGCAGAATATATTGACACAATCGGAGAATGGAAAATAAACAAGTCGAGGCGGCCGCGGCGGACGACCGCACCGCGTTTGATATTTTATTTTACCATTTCAGTAATAGTGAAATGTTGATTCACATTTCACGCTAATTAATATAACTTTCTCTAATTATTATATATATAATATATATTAATTAAAATAATTCTATTGTATCAGGAATGTGTTTTAATTTTCCTAATATTCAATCCTGTTTCAAATAAAAAAATGTTGTGTGGTTTTATGAAACCACGGTAAAAGTGAAACTTAGGCACAAAATTATCGTATTTGTACGATAATTATCGTACGGTTCGACCGTCACGCGACATGCGCTACACAGACCAAAAAGTTTGAGACGATGTAATAAAAGTTTCACTTTAAAAAAATTAAAATTGCTCTCCTGTTTCTATCTCGCTGCACAAATTTTTAATAGGAATTAATAAACCTGTTAATTAATTTCAGAGTGCCTTCAGTAAATTTCTGTGTAGGTATATTAAAATGAGGCAGTCCAATCATACTTGAAAAGTATTCAAATATTATGGAAAATTTTAATTAATGAATTCTTTGAAAATTCCTGCATAATTAAATATTGAATGCAGCTCAATACCTATCATTATTTTGGTAAATACCAGCTACATGCAATCCGTAGAGAAAGTTTCGGATACTATTATTCGGATATTGGATATGAAATAATATTGGTTATTTATTGTGTTATTTATAGGTAAGTTCACATTTTAGTTACAAATTTTTAAGCAATTAATCACTCTTTGTTAGTTATATGTATAAATTAGATATTTCTATTTACGAAAACTCTTTCACTGGCAGAAAGCACTATTCAGGAGTGACAAAGTTATTTTTTCAAATTGATCAACCTTGATTTGTTCAATATCATTATGCAGTAAACATTAAAATTGAAAAGTTGACTGTTTTTTGGTTAACAAAAGATCGAGCAAATCGTCAAATAGCCTTAAAGACACCGGAAACCTGATTATATATTATGTTATTCCATTAGTCGCTCGCGTGTGATCATCTGATACACTATTCATTGTACCTACAAGTGTAGACCATTGAACGGATACAATTTTTTTAACACGCCCAGGCCCATGCACTGCCATGCGATAACACAAAGCGAAACCGTAGGGTCTTCTAAACAATACAATCTGGTCACCCTTCTGTGGAAGCCATTTTTTATTCAGACGGTTATCGATCCATATCGATCGAGAATTAAAAGTTATACCCATAACATATTGATGGAACGGCGAGGTAATATTCCCTAGCGCCTAATCGAAAATCGATGGGACTGTGCGCAATAGTTTTAGCAGATCGTGTTTCATTTTTAGAGATAGCAGCGAGCGTTTATGTTTGTGAATTTTGATATTACAGTATCCTAATTTAAGACGATTTTGTTAATGGTTCAAAATTTTTATAATAAGACAGATATAAATAAATAATGTTCTATAAAGTGTTGAGTAAGTTTTAAATAGCGTAATAAAGTCATCAAGGATCTCACATTATTTTATGGAGAAAAATTAATACGTTGAAAAACGTGAGGTTTGAAAAACAAATCGTTAGCAAACGTACACAGACATGAGATTTTCAGTTTAGCAATTTTACATTTTTGTTCGCAATCTTCTCATTTTGTTCACATAACATAAAGTCTAGTCCCAATTTTGTTCAACATTTTATTAAATTCACACATTCGATATTATCATCTCTTACTAATAATACATCTCTTATTAATATCTACACTAATATTATAAAGAGGAAAACTTTGTTTGTTTGTTTGTTTGTTTGATTGATTGTAATGAATAGGCTCATAAACTACTGGACCGATTTTAAAAATTCTTTCACCATTCGAAAGCTACATTATCCACGAGTAATATAGGATAGGTTTTATCCCGGAAATTCCACGGGAACGGGAACTATGCGAGTTTTTCTTTGAAACCGCGGGCGGAGCCGCCGGCGGAAAGCTGGTTTAGTATAAATTAATAGTATTCCTTATTTTTTTCGTTTCGTCATAACGAGAGCAACAAAGCATTGTATGATGCAAATTCAATAGGTACTTGTGTTTTATTTGTAATTATGTCCATTTTGCAGTATTTTTATTTTGACTTGTGCGTTATCAGTCGCGATAAGAAGCAAGGTGACCAAATTTACGTCTTTAAATATTCAATGCGTAAATAAATATGACTGATTTTAAATTTCATTATAACACACTATACAGGGTGTAATCGTTAAGTGTGCACAGGCGATTATTTCGTAACTATTACAGATATCAAAAAACTATAAACAGGTACCGAAAGTACATTACCTAATGAGTAAAATGACAATAATAACTTTTTAAAAATAAAACGGGAAATATCCAAAAACTTTACATTAAACACTCCCATACATTTAATTTCCCATACATTTTGTGTTCAAAGCAAATGTTCGAAGTGACGTTCTCGTTTTGGAATATCATTGTATTCCACATCGATCTCTATTTACAATTTCTAAATGAATTTTCATTAAAATTTGCGAAGTAATTTAAGCACAATACCAAAAAAGAAGCAAAATTTTTCATTTTACATGTTTGGGATAGTCATATCTCATACTAAATGTATGGGAGTGTTTGATGTAAAATTTTTGGATGTTTCCCGTTTTATTTTTAAAAAGTAATTATTGTTATTTTACTCATTAGGTAAAGGGCTTTCGATATCAGTTTAAAGTTTTTTGATATCTGCAATAGTTACGGAATAATCGCCTGTGCACACTTACGTACGTACGTTACGTACGATTACACCCTGTATAAAGAATAAATCATATACGCGCTTAATATAGAGCTAAAGCTCTCTCTATAGCAGATATCAATAAAAACTCGCTTCTTTTTATGCTACATTTCATATTTTCACTGGTAAGTAATATTTTTTTTTTACATTGTGATACGAAATCATGTAGCGGGTTTTCACTCGTCAAACATTTATTATTAATTGGAAATGCTCGACAACTTGCAGTAATCTCTCGAACATAATCCCGCTACGTTTAAATGGATTCATTGCGAAATATAATTGAAATCGAAATGAACATAATCCAGCAGCTTTATTATGAATAAGCGCGACTTTATTAAAATACAGTAGGCGCGCGTTCGGATTGATTTTTTTATCCCATTCAATTCAGTAATGCCTCTTACAACACACGCTAAGCTGTCTATACTCTATAGTGAAGCACGCTAAAGCTCTACCTGTGAATCCTTTAATAAGATTTAGCCAAGTACTGGAATACGAATGAGTGTAATAAGCGGCGCGGGCGTCTGTAAATCGTTTTAAAATAATACATATTCTCTACAGCGAGCTATGCTATGCGTTGGTTTTGGTATGTTGTATGTGGAAGACATTTCGAACGAGAGTCGCGAAAGCACACGAAAGAACAAGTCAGCTAGGCAGTGCGGAGAATCATTTTTACCCACACAAATGCTTATAAAGTGGCAGCATCAGTTACTGAACGTCTGTTGACAAGTACATAGTGTTATATTTTTCTAAGAGCTCTGTATGAGCATCAGCCAGAGCATATGCGAAAGTTAAGTGTTCGTAGAACTTCTGTATCATTTCCAATTTATTTATATAGTAATTATAAAATAGATTTCCTATAGGTGATACATAGTCGAGATGTGATCTAACTAATGTTTGGTAGAAGCAGATATATGTATCATTTCGTCTGAAATTCCTTGTAATACGGGTGACGAAACCTTACATACGGTAAGCTTTTTTTTTAAGCAGAACCAGTTTCAAGAATATGTTCGACTAGTTTAAATTTTGATGGTAAAATGTTTATTAAAAACTTATGTTTGTGAAACATTATTTTCAGTAAAAACGGACATGCTTGCAAATACTTAGACATGTTCGTAGTATAAACATTCTGTTGTTAAATAGCGTGTTATTTTAATAATTAAGTAAATAATAATTTAGGGATCACAGACAGTCCGCTATGCAGAGCAGAGCATGCATGGCGTCCGAGGAAACGGCAGCCCACGTCATCATGGAATGTACGGGGGTTGCGGAGTACAGGGCTAGACACCTGGGGTCTCCCGGGTCCCTCCCTGAAGCCTTCGGCAGCCCTCACAAGCTGCTTGGCTTCATGGAGGAGCTCGGGTGGTTTCAGTTTTAGCTGGTTTCCCCCACCTCCCTCTCTCACGCAAAATAGGCGCTTGACGTCGAGTTGCGGAGAAATGCCCGTATATTATTATTATCGTGTTTTTCTTTATTGATTAATTAATTGAGGGATTTTTCACATATAATGACATATAAGGTTAAACTTCTTGCTAAAAACAATGGTTTTGTAAGATTCTCAACAAATATACACAGCTGAAAAGGAAATCTACATCTATCCCATCGCTCAAAAGAACTAGAATTTGATTTTGATTCATTTTATTCCAGAAATACTAAAGCAAAAACCGTGCATGGTCATTTCGAGCGTAGTTTCAAATGTTTTAATTAAAAGCGAATTTTTCAACGTTAATTGCAATACAAATTGACGAGGGGCACCTACGTGGTTATGAAATTTGCCCCTTTCTCTGCGGTCAATGAATCCGCGTGGAGCCGTATTACCGCGGCCCTCCTGTACTTTGAGTGGAAAAAGCAAGCTGATCAGTAGTTTTACAGCGAATACTATTATTGCACCCCCACCAGGGGTCAAACGCGAGCTTATCAAAGTCCAATTCCGATACCGCTGCTAAAATAATTACTGCCAAAATTAAAAGGCGGAGGTGCTTTATTGTATAAGGCATTTATTATTTCGTGTACAAATTTCATTACCTAGGTATATTAACTAAATTATATCACTTTTAATGATACAACTAAAATGCAGTAAAACGGAACTTTTCATTATTATTATGTCATCTGCTGCTCATCGAAAAGTGGTAATATGTATATTAGTAGTGGTAATATTAGTTCAAGTACCTACTTACGTGGTTAGTATTGAAACAATTAACTTTACATACATTTCGGTTATTAATCTGGCTAGCTTTTAATCGAGCAATTAGCAACTGAGATTTAAAGCTCAATTATTATACGCGCCAACCGCTAAATTACCTTATAAATGCATAATATGGTTTCTGTTATCATTTTAATTAAATATAGAAGTTATTCTGTAGCTGCATAATTCAAGGGTATCGTCAATGGTAAAAAAATAATAACTAACCCTTTTATGATAAACAACTAATTAGTGTGGGCACGATATTGTTTCCAAGAATGCCTTCATTAACTAATGCTATGCAAGCATACTTGCCATTTAAGTTATTAGAGCTTCATAGAAATTATTCAAATTGAGTGATAGCATTTTCAATTTATTTCACGATTTCACAACATGTTGAAAATATGAGGTAAGTAATATGAACATAGCTAGATGTACTTATTATGTTTTAGTTCATTCATGATATTTATTACAAATACTATTTCAGAAAACAACAAATGTGTTATGAGTCAGGGCTTGGAATCCTATTTAAGCTATTATCGTGTTTCATATAATATCGATTGAACATGAACCGCCTCTGTATTACAAATATTTTCTACGAAGTGATTTACTTGGATGAAAAACAATGTTTGACAGAAAATGGCTTTTAACGAAATATGGTTAAAGCTAACTGGCGATGAATTTGTGTAAAATATAGGTACTTTTAATATTACGATAAATGTATGCAATAAAATTTTAACCGCAAGATCCAAGATTAAATGAGTTTAAACTTTAAGTAATTAAAATGTGGAAATAAATTTTATCTGCCGACATATTCTAGGGCTTTTATGTTTTTATTAAAAATTGTATCAAGTTATATTCTACATATTATGTACTTACAAGCGAATTTCCACAGACATTTACAACAAAAAATACCTGCTCTCGACATCATTTAATGTAATACTTTTATTTATAAAATTCAGGAATACATTATTAATATTGATTCTTGACTTATAAGGTACCTATATAAAAATCTCTACATTTTCTTTAGTTATGTATTAATTCCGAGTAATTGTCGAAATATGTTAATAAATATTAATATTCACCAGCATATTTTGTACTTATTTGAATAGATTATTTAGATACAGTTAGCTGGCAACAATATTGCAAATTTGAAGTGTGTCAATGTATTATAAAGCGTACACTTGAAATATAGGGCCCCGGCGTTTCAGCGCCCACGCAATACTCAACTTGAAATCGCTAACAAATGACATCAGTTTAAACAAACTTACTGTCAATCGTGAATACTATGAATACAGTATAATGATGTTATATACTGCAGTTTGGATTTAATCCACTTTGACAAACATTTATACAAATACGATATAATTGCCCCAAAAAGTATTTGTTTGCTAAGTTCAAAAATACATAATTCAACTGTATATTGTATCGTTGCATAAATACGCTTTCATCTATAAAGTTTTAAAACACGACGGAACTTTAATGAAGTATGTATTTACATATTATATTCTATTAACAACAGTCTATACTCTACATACTCAGCAAGGAAAAATACTTTTTGGGACTACAAAACCTGGAGTAATCATAAAAAAGACATATAACATCAATAAGAAATAAAAATCGCGCAAGCATGAACGCGAGCGTTAAATTGCGAAAAAAATATAAAAAGCGGTTGTAAAACACAAAATGGAAATAGAACAAAACATAAATAGAACAACGATTGGAATGCACGATGGGGATGGGAAAGCGTCGGTGGTTGACGTTCGTCGGCGGGCGAAATGTTTTCTATAGCGTAGCTTAATGTGGACCTACCTGTCCCGGCGCAATGCCGCCGCGCCGCCTCGCCCTGGCCGCTGCTTTCACCGATCCGCGCTCACGGAATCCGGTAGCTGTCAAAATTTATTTCAAAATCTATACAGTTCTTCCTTACTACGCTTCGTACTTTCAATTCTTCGGAAAGCGCAGAGCAATATTGACAATGTGAAGTATTCGTTAATTTCTTTACTTTGTCAATACTATAAGGTAAGTTACGTACATTATTAAAAATCGAGTATCACCAACTGTGTTTGAATATATGAAAAACATGATCAATTGCAACAGCACACATTCGCTTCATAAGATACAATAGCAATGCACAACTTAACATACTTAGAAACTATAATTAAGACTAGCAATGGTTAATTTTTTTAATTACCTGATTAATAGAAAATGGTCGGAATGTAGCTGTCATCTAGAAGTTTTGTTCTTCATCTTCACTCCGGATGTACAATCAGCGATCTGTAACAATAAAAAATAATATTAAATATTTGCTCTATTTATACGATAGCTTAACTAATCGCACAGCTGGGGATAGTACATCGCATTATACATTAAGGTTTATGAATATTTCGCAATGGCATTGTAAATTAATAATTATAATATATAAGCGTAACAAATACCGTTGATCAACCCACTAGATTTGGGCTGTAACCAGGTTGAACCTGTTCACCCATCGTTCAATTAAATCCATTAATAGTTTACTAGTTTATAGGTTGGTCCGCGGTGGTATAAATGCTACGCCTATAGTAAAAAATAAAAACTTACCGAACAGGTCCTCATTAGCCATCTCGATAAAAATAAGTCCTCGATATCTCAGCAATGTTACCTGTGGGAAAGAGAAAACGTATGATTTCAAACAACAAAATACAGGTTTCGACTTCTATAAAAATATTATAATATGATGATAAGCTATTTGAGAGATGAAAACATAATTGTTAAGTAGCATCGGTGTAAAGGCGGACTATTATTTGACGTTAATGAAAGCCTGCAGTCGCACAGAATTTGCGTAATGCATCGTGTGAGGAATGCTGCATTCATTATATCGAGCAACAGGTGAGTCGTTCATTCATTAAACTAACTACATTTTAATACCCACACTATAATAATGCGAAAAAGCTTTTACTTTTTGTACGTGAGTAACTTTATGCCGGCGTTTGAAATTACTGGATCAGTGACCTAAGCCACTCGTGAGGCCAACCGGCTAACGTGACGTCATCGACGTGATCATCGTTTCGAATATTTGTGATACGAATCATCAGTATTTCTAATTAGCTCCATGCGAAGGTATCGAAGTTCAAATCTTTAAACCCAAAAACGTATGAAAATGAATGTAGAGACGATTTAGTAAAACTACATTCAAAATAAATCTATACTTATGTACAATATAAGTTAATATTCCGCAAAGTGACAAGAAGTTATCGTAAACACGACAAGTTGCAAGTTCGCTAAGAGTTATTAATGAGAGTTGTAAACAGCAAACAGACGTAGTACGCACGCAATAAGGTTAAATTTAATCCATTTTCTTGGGGCACATATTAAAAAGCTTTCCGTATTTAGAAATCGATCGAACGACGCTTGCGCCATGCGAACATTCGAGATTCGACGCCGGTGTAGGCCTATTCCCGCAATTTGATTACTTTAATGATTTTGCGCCTTTGTCGGATCATGGAGGTCATTAAATAATTTGTTCAAATACATATAACTTTGAAGTATACTTATCAATTTGTCTGAGATAAAGTCATATTTTAATGCAACTCTTCTTGCAAGACATGAAGTGTCTCGAATTAATTAGATGTTAATAAAAAAATTGGGTAATATATTTAAAATTATATAAATAAATAGTAAATCAACAACTACACATACATATTACATACTTTGGCCAAACAATGCGCGAACCCAAGCCTAGAAAACGCAAACGCTTAACTAAGTAGGTATTGTAGTGTGCAAATAAAACAATAACACGGATGAGGTCAAATCAGCTGTAGTTTTATGCACGTATTTAGTTAAGCTTGTAACTACAATAACGCGCCCTGACCTCGGATAAAACTAACGGGTCTGGTGCATTGGCGGAGTTCAACGGCCCTTGTTTTTTCGCCAACGTTTACAACCGATGCCATTCAAATCGTCGCGTCGGCTTCGAGCTCATTGGATTACGAGGGGGCGCTTATGCAGTTCTCGCCAGATGGCGTTGTTATCAACTGTAAAGCTTCACCCATTTAAGACTCTTTTATGACAAACGCTCTGATCACCTAGTACTAATTCAAAAGGTGAGGGAAAATTTGAATCAAAAAGATTAACGCCAAACAGCATTGGCATAGAGAGATCGTCTCTGTCGATAAGGTTGAAAAGTGCTACTATCACTTATCAGGTCTCATTCAGGTATTACGACTATAAACATTGTTGTAACAAATACACCAGTTCAATAACATTACTTATCATTGAATGTAATAAAACCGATCGAAATGTTTGGGATATCCTTGATAAACTTTTATGATGAAAACATGATTAATATAATTAGATGTAAATAAAGTAGGTAAATAGGTAAAATGCAGAGCGATATGCCGCGCATAGGGCATCCAATCCCGGTATTCCGAGATCTCGTTATTCCGAGATCC
>CAJQZM010012165.1:0-11791 GCA_907164665.1 Colias nastes | reverse complement strand
TTCGTTTAAACATTTTGGAAAAACGAAAATCATCCCCCTAGACCACTTAACTAGAAATAAAAAAATATTGATTCAGATACTTATCACGTTAATATGCATCCAAATGCTACTTTACTAATATTCACAAAAGACGATCACAAAAAATTATGATACAGATAAATATTCAGTTGATTTTACTTAACATTTACAACACATTTTTACGCTACACCGTGCCGCGACTGTTCCGTGCCCGGGTCGGAGCACAGTCAAACATTATTGTATGAAGTGTTTAACGCCTGGCTCTGGCACGGCCCGGCCCCGGCACGGTGTAGTAACAAACATAATTCTTAATACATTTCCATTGAGGAAAGATCCTTAAAGTCTTAAATTTATGTTCCTCTATTTTTTAATTCATGCGACGGATCAATCCTAGGGAAGGAACAGGTCCCCTTAATACAGGTTATACCTAGTAAGGGGGCCTGACTCCCAATCTAATGTGACAAATTAATGTATGAATTCAAATAAAGATTTATTTATTTATTTAAAGCCACTCTACAACAAAGTGGTACTCACTTCCATAATGATCCTGAGGGTCTCCGCCCTCGCGTCGCGCTCGCTGAGCCGCCGGCGCCGCGCCGCCGCCCGCACACACTCCCGGCTCAACCACTCCCCGAACTCTGCGACACAGCGCACTTGTACCGGGTGTACGGTAGGAGAATAGATTGGACGAGCAACAAGCAATTAGTACTGATTATAGGAGAAGTAGCAGGTTTGGACAAGGAACAAGCAATTAGTACTGATCAGCCAATTAAGTATACCGCTGGTGTACAGTAGGAGTAGTAATATTTGGACAAGTAAAAAGCAGCACAACAAGCAAATAGTAGTAATTATAGGAGTAATAAGTTTGGACAAGCAACAAGCAATTAGTACTGATCAGCCAATGAGACACGGGTGCATGGTTTAACAGTTTGGACAAGTGAAAAGCAGGACAAAAAGCAATTAGTACTGACTATAGGAGTAGCAGGAGTAGTAAGTTTGGACAAGCAATAGGCAATTAATACTGATCAGCCAATGAGACACGGTTGCAGGGTAAGGGTTTAACAGTTTGGTCAAGTAAAAAGTAGCACAATAAGTAATTGGTACTGATTTATAGAAGTAGTAGGCAAGTTTGGACAAGCAAGAAGCAGTCAGTACTGATCAGCCCATTAGATATATCGCGGGTGTAGGGTAGCATAGATGCAAGTTTGGACAAGCAACAAACAATTAGTAAAAAATATTACATCAGCCAATTAGAAAGCATGGGTTAGAATCGAAGCACAACGTGATAATGAATTAGAGGAAGATAGCAAAGCAGTAAGTAAGCGGGGACAAAAGGAAGCAGGATAGCATAGCAGTTAGTAAGTGGAGGCAAAGGCAGTTAGAGCTTGTAAGGCTTTGCGAAATATGCCTGGCATAAGTAAAATTAATTAAGATAACGATCAAGTGATTTAGAACATAAAATCAGTAGCATTATTAAAGTATAATGTATGCATTGTATCAAATTATCAAGTGAAAATGGATAGGAGAAAAACTCTTACACTTTATATTTGATAATGTAATAACATAGTGTAAAGAGCAGACATTTTAGAAATGTAGGTGAAGCAATAATGAGTTTAATTGTTATTCGTAATCATCAATGTATTTTTTAACATAGTAATGTCCTTATGTATGCCCAAATATTGGACGAAGTCGGATTCTAATATCATAAAATAAAATAAAAATTAAACATATATTTTTATAATACGAGATTCGAATTCTTCATATAATACGAGATGTAGGAATTACGTTACACGCATACGAAGTTCTAAAAGGAGAAGCGTTTGACATTGGAACTTCGGTCAACGATGGTTAAGTATTCATATATCTTTGAGCTCGTTAATGATGTGAAATTCGTATTACTGTCACAAATAGCATTATGCTTTTGGACTCAACATCTATACTGATTGCAGCTACGTTATTTAAAACTAGCTGCGCTCCGCGGTTTTCAGAAATCGGACCAGTAGTTCCTGAGATTAGCGCGTTCAAACAAACAAAGTCTTCAGCTTTAAAGTATTAGTATAGATGCGTAATGACGATGGACTGATTAAAGACAACATGGAAGGAGTAGCAAAGATACATAAAGCAGGAATAAGTTAACTCAATATGTTCAGAATCACACTCAAACCAAAAATCGGGACAGTAAGGAATGGAATAGGAGTAAGGAAAGTGTGTTACAGTAAGTATTGTAGAAGTATAGTGTAAGTATCTAACTACTTGTGTGTTACAAACAAGGTCAAAAGAATCTACTGTAATGTAAAGTAGCTGTTGATGCTTCAATCTGACGGAATGTTGTGTTGCCTTAAAATTTACGAAGGTAGTTATAGAAAAGTGACTTTCAATCGTAAGTGAATTAAGATGCATAGATTTAACGTATGTATTGGTTCGAAAGACATAAATATAAGGTTATAGTCAATAAGGTTTTCAGTCAGATTTCGAATCATCTAGTAAATTTTGTGTCTATTATTTCTTTTCTAGTAATACGTCATACCATTGATTCTAATAAAGCGTCTTATTGTGTGTGTGTCTGTGTATCGTGCTATTATACCTGTGTGTTATTCTCTGTATATTAACAGCATTCTACTCTATATTATGGACTAAAATGCGGAAAATTAGATATTTTTTTATCTTAAACTTCCTTTAATCCCAATTATAATAATTAATCAATTAGTTATATTGAAGTTCGGAATTTTGAGCAAACGTGAGAGCAAATTGAATTAATAGTTTTTGAAAAAAATTACGTGATTAAATAAAAATGTAACTTTAACATCCAATAAGATTAATTAAACTTTTATAAGTTGTTAAATGCCTACAAGCACATCGAAAGGTTCCGTTACAAAATCGTTATAATATTATTTTTACGAAAATTTGACTACTTAGCTCTACAAAGCATTTATTTCCATATTGCCAACTACGCATCTACTTGAATAATAAACAATGATTCTGTATTTAGATCGATCTCCTTTAAGATGTTTCTTATTCATTGTCTATTTTTACATTTTATTTGTTATTGACATTTAAATCTGTAATTATATAGAGAATCATAGTTTATTATAACATTTAAGGTATAATTTCAATTGTATTTGACTGACCTATCGCTTCTTTGGTCAGGATTTCACGTGTGACGTGTAAATGTTTTGGATCCATGTTTATTCGTTTTAAATACAATTTATCACTTTGAAACGTATCGTCTTTTTAATTAAATACTAATAGTATTTCTTATAATGCAACTCTATCATTAGAAAAGTTCATCTGCAAAATTTAATAGGTTCAAGATATCTGCATTTTATTTTGATTTATGCCTGCTTATCTATGATGCATATTATGATAATTGGAAATATTTACAATTTATTTTTTCACTACACCATTTTCTATTTCATAACAAGAAGAAGAAATATGAAATTATCATGACGAACAACCATGAATTGAAAACCAAACTCGAAATACTCGAAACCAAACAAGAGCAGTCTTAAGAAGAATATTGACCAAGGCATACCACCACAAACAAATACGATAAATCCGAGCATCATAGTTATCCAAAAATATATATTTGGCTTGCATTCGGTATTTATGCGGGAATTATTTGTATTTACCTCAGAGATTGATTACGCGATGAGCATTCGGTTGCAGCGGATACACAAGTCTGCCAACTGAGTCATGCCAAATAGCCTTATACTTTAACTCCGAAATTATGGACATATCGAGCCAACGAGAGCGGGTTAAAATTCCAATCAAAATAATTAAAAGTAAAGCGAGGAATATACTAAGGATTGAGCAAATCAGAGCTCTTAAGGCTATAAAACAAAGACCCGTTGTATAAACTCCCACTATGAGGTTTGAGAATCATGTTTAGGTTATGAAGAATTCAAATATAATGAGCAACTCTAGCTCTATAGCATCAAATATACAACTTTATCGAGTACCATTAAAGATAAATTCGCTGAAAGTCAATAATCCGATATTGTGCCCTAAAAAGAAACAATAAATCCAACTAAACAACATTAAGACCTTAGAACTCACCTAATTAGAAATTCAGGAATATTTCTATCCTAATTTTACCAAGAACTAAAAACACCACATAAACAACAACCCGAGAATTCACAAGCAGGAAGAGCATAATTTTAGTTGGATGATATTATAGTTCGTCATTCATCGCTACAGCGTCATTGTGGAAACTATTTCACGGGCACTGCCGTAGGTGGTGACAAATGCAGCATACTACGCGACAACTACGCAAAAAATACTTTGCACTGCAAAACCGTTTGGTTGCAAACGAAAATTAGCGTACGAAGATCGTCTTTATGACTGAAGTAAAGCTTTTTAACGAGAACAATACTAACATTAAGGACTACTTTAACTTGTTTATCATGAGATGGATGAGATGAATGAGATTAATGGTGGATTGAGTCAGACTCAAACTCAACATTTATTTATTCAATTAGACTTCTTTTAGAAACTCTTTTGGATCGTCATAACATATTTTTAACATTTACCACCGATTCGGAAAGCAGTATGATCGGAGAAGAACCTAAAACCATAATTTGGTGAACTGGGTGGCGCTTTTTATAAAATAACAAAATTTTACTTTGATTATTCAACTATAGCGTAACTCTCACAATCGTCATCATCATCTATTCTCGTAGTGAAATGCTCTATTACAAGTGTTGACACATAAGAATCTAAAATTAATCCACAGCTTTATAAAACAAACGACCAGTAAATTTATTATACGAATTTAACATATTCAATGTGCTGCTCAATCCCGAAAGCTATTTGAACAACCTCGAATGAGATACACAATGTTAAAAAACATTCTGTTGCTATTTCACATCGACATTGACCTAAAACATATAAATTTGTAAAGGACAAGGACAAATTTTAAAACATAGAAACTTCTACAATAATTACTTCTTCTTCTACAAGGAATCGCCATCAACATTAGAAAACTACACAACCAAAATTTTGAATGTTTTGATACCAAATTACCGAAGATTATTTACGATAAACCATTCATTGATAACATAAGCTCCTCTTTATGACTACTTTGTTTTTACAAAAATAACTAAAAACTCATATCGGTATAAAATTTTTCGATTAAGACCACATCACTGACAAAAACATCACACTCTTAATTTTCACTGGAAGTTAAAAATTCAACATATCCAACATAACACAGGTTAAACAATATGAGCACTTATAGAAAGCTTTGGATAAGAATCGTGTAAACAAAGTCCCAGATTAAAGCTTAGTTACATCAAAAGAAGATGTTCTAGTCAGTCAGAATTCTTGCTAAGAGGGTCCTATAATTAATTATTTTGGTCACTCAAGGTTATCAGAAAGTATGGCGGATGCTGAAATATTTAGTGGTGGAACGAACTGAAATGACATCCGGAATATGTGCTATTCTCGTGATTTACTATCCGAATATTAATTTATGTTCAGAACTTTGGAGTTTGATCAAAACATGATAGACATATTGTATAAAAAAATATTACGGGTCTATTCAAAATCTGAGTTTTCTTCCGAATGCTTTCTTTTTAGTTGTTTAATTTAATATCAAAAATATAATATAGTATATATTATCTAGTCTGGAATATTATTAGAAAATACAAAACACTTTGACTATTTTAATTTACGATACTTTCTGTAAAAGGTCCTATTTACTCTTTGTCAAAATATTATCTTCTAACGGTGCATTTGGATCAAACGAGCGAATGCTCATTGTAACCCCGTTAAGTCAAATTATTTTAGTACAAACAGGCGTAGAGCATTCTTTCGTTGTTCTTAGTGCGTTAGAAAAGATTCTATGCAATGTTCTAATATTGAACAACACTGAATACGAGTTTTCGTTTACAGTAAAAGATCACGAAGTAATGCTCTTGCTCAAGCTCTAGATCTATGTTCGTTTGGTCTGATTGCACCGTTACACAAACTGATACCCAGCATAGATACTGCAATGCTATATGAGATATAAATACCCCATACAAGATCCGAGCGAGGAATTCTATCACCAGCGATCACAATCAATCGACAGCTGAAGTCAAGACCAAAATGTCAACCGCTGACTTTTAGCACAAATTAGCCGTGATTCACGAGAACAATATACAGCTTACAATTATCATAAAATAATGCACCTGTAGAAGCAATTCATCATCTACAATGTTCCATATAATATGATGTATTGTCTAATGAAATAATAATGGAATTCAGTGTGAGCAAAAAGGACACAGAAGACTCGAGATGGAAGAATCCAGAAAAAGAATGTTCTTGAAACTTTAGCAAGAAATTTAAGCAGTCAGCTGTTCCTAATCTTCATTGAAATAATAATCATAAACAACAAGTAAATGCTCGAAATACGTTCCAAAGATTGAATGAGTTTATTAATAGTTTACGTGCACAATCTAAAAGCAACCCAAACCCACGATTACGTTTAAATATTGCACTTACAACGTCGTTGTAAGCACTGACGTTATTCAATAATGGTCCTTAAAACAAAATCGTATAGGTCAAATTAGCTGGAGTAACAATTCAAAAAAACCACTATGTAAAATAATTTTCATTGTAACATACGCAAAAATAGACATTGAAATTCAAATTACAAGCTTGGGACAATGAATCACTGAAAAACCTTTGTAATAGACGTTGAAACAACAGATAATTTATATTTTTCGGTACCCAAATGTCAGAGCATAAAGACTTGTTAACAGAGTCGACAAGTTTGCTAAATCAACCGAAGTTATATTCGACCAAAAGTTCAGGAATGTAGGGTTGAAATTCCTTTAAAGTAACTCGAAGAAAGAAAGCTCCTGAACAACGTTACTAGGTGCATTTCCAATTACTCTTATCACTGGGTGATAGGAGATATTTTTGAATAACGGAAGAGAGGCAGTTTGTACATAGCAGAGCAGCTAGACCGATCTATATTTGTCTACGTCTTTGGCACGGCACTGGGGCAAGGACGTTTAGCGCCCATGCAGATTGATTGACCGATTAATCTCGGCTAAAGAGAAGATAAGACCCAAGCATGTATTGGAATCATCTAATGGGAAAACAGGATTAGGGGAATTCAGAAATTTGTTTTGAGTACGTTGATACGAAAGAATAGAAATGCCGTATCGCATCTTATCGGTGGAAAATTGTTTCACGATTATAAGCTCTGACGCTGGCGAGTGCTATGACCATTTTTTCTTGACTAAATACGATAATTAAAATAATTCCAATTCAAATTAAATGTTCTTGCTTTTAATAAATGATTTTAGTACTATATACTGTAAAACCTAAATTAACAGAGATTGTTGATGCGTGAATTTGGAAAGAATTTAGTAATGAGTTCAAATATTTTATAATGTTTTTGATATAAACAAGTCAATAACGATTGGTACCAGATGTAACGACTATCAAGACATAGAGCCTAGAGTTTAAAAGACCTATATATAAAAGAAGAGCTCGTATGCCAAACTATAAATCTTGGATAACGACAGACGACATTAACTCCTGCGGTAGATAAAGAGTTCAATTAAAAGGGCTTCTTGTATTCATAACGTGTTACATATTTAAACATCTGTTTGAGAATTATTAATTTTACTCATGGAGTCATGTTCAATTTATTTCTAATAAACCTAACTTTTCGTACTTTCATTATACACATTAACTCTATCATTTTGAACCACGCTACATATTATTTTTGTTTTTTTTTTAATACGTTGTTTTTGTTTACTTAATTCAACATTAACTACATTAGTATCTTCATCAACAACTTTTGCATTTCCAACTAAATCACATTGATCATTTATTCCGTGTGTATCTTAAACTTTCACATGAATGTATTCAATGTGTGCACTCGCGATGTAAACACTGTCACGTGTGGGGTGGGGGGTAGGGGGTGAACGTTAAGAGATTATATTCGATTATATTACGATAATTATAATCGATTATTACGAGTTTCGTTTCGCAGCGCGCGTCCGTCGCTCTCCGTGACACCACTATAACTGTCCTCGTGGACGAATGCCGATTGATATGTGATTGATCGCGTTTAGGGATCTTTTTTGGTAAATAAACAAATTTATTGGTGAATTCTTGTGTATAATTTATAGGTATTATGAATTTGTGATGCGTGGAAATAGTTTTTAATATTGTCTTGTTTGGGTATGTACTATGTAATGATAGAGTCAGTCCATGACTACGCTCAATTTAATTAGGAAGATAAACACGGTTTAGTCTTAAAATTAAACACATTTTTAACAAAGTTGAAATGCAAATTTAAAATGCATTTTTTTTTTGGAATTGTGTGCTTTTTTAATGAATTATTTTTTGACCTTCCCACGTTAATTTTTTTTTCGATTTTATGGCATAAAACGAAATGTTAATTCGAATGTTGTAAAAAACACGAGTGCAGGCAAGATGCCATTGTAAAAGCTCTAACCTTCAAGATGTGCATTTTCTAGGTCACAATGTATTGGGGAATTTCTGCGTGTATAAAAATATATTTCTATGCCATTGAAAATATTTTTTCTCCCACATTCTCTTTATAGTTTACAATATTAATTTTTTAACTTTGATTTGCTTGGTATGGGTTATAATGAAATTACTGCATTGCTAAAATTGTTTGTGGCTCTTTTATGGTACATCACATTATACTCGTCGCAAGATTATAATCTTACTGAACGTAATACAGGGTGGAAATATTCTATGCGCCCTACAGGAAAAGGCTCTTAAATACTTGAAATATCAAATTTTGTTGAAAGGAAACTTTCCTTTATTTTAAGTGGAATATTGTAATAATTGAAATAATTGGATGAGATGATTGGGGAGCCTCTTAGACACATAAAACCGAAACAGTAGAATAAATTTGTTTACTCTGGTGGGATCAAGTTTGTCCGAAAGGCTAGGTCACCCCGGAATGGTCGCGGAAGAATTCCAACCAATACCCGCGGCCCCATCATTAAAGCGGCTCGACGGAACACAGTGGGGTTTTAGTCGGTAAGAATCCGACATAACCCACGGCTCCTTCCCCGGGGGCCGTGGGTATCTTTGGAAGATTTCCCCACTTAAAAAAAAAGACGTGTGGCACTCGGGGACTGCCGCGGTAAAGCTATTGCATGCTATGCCTTCAAGCCACACCTCCGCGCCCGTCGGAGTGGGGAGCGTGAGGTTTTTTCATTACGGAATTTCTCGATTCGGTCCCCGCGCTCAAGGCCCGCGATAGAAGCTATGCAATAGCTTAAAAAAAGGTCACCCCGGAATGGCGGAAGACGCGGGTTCGAATCCTGCCACGCAATCGAAGTCTAGTTATTCTATGCTTTAAATTTTTTTTCCTTCATTGATATTAGAAAAAAATGTGTTTTTCTAGATTGTATTCTAGATATTAATTACTAACTTAACCACTCGTAGGTCGCAACAAGCAAGCCCTCAGCACACTGAGCCCATCCACCCGCACGGCCAGCCGCCCGCACACTATTGCCCCGTCCGGGCACCGAACCGGCAACACTTCTGTGTGCGAGTTGCTGGTATTGGACAACGCGTCGCCCAGGTATAGGTACGCGTAACTGTTGGACATTTGTTCAAATCAAATGAAATAGAATAAAAAAAGGTATATCTCTATCTTAATTGTTATCGAACAGAAAAATACCCGAAGATATAAAAAGAATGGCAGTGATTTCTATAATCAAATTTTATTTAACTATACGAATGGTATTCAAAATTATAAGGGGATATTGACGTGACAACGTCTTATAATTCGATAGAGCCGGCTGCACGCCCGAAAAAACATGACTCATGCGGCGTTACCTCGCTCTGAGGCGTTCCATGTAAGGCTTGAAGTGCAAGCGAGAGCGCGGAACGAGCGACAAAGAAGCACAATCGTTGTCACGTTCAACTATCGTCAGTAAACCGACTTTACAGACAACCAATTTTTTTATTTTTTTTTGTTTCAAAAGCAAACAGTATTTTGCCAAGAGCAGTTTATTTTCCACCAGATTACCATGTAAACAACACTGACCGTATAAAAAATGCCATCTTTTATGTACCTATAAAGGATTTTTTCTATAGTCATCACTTACAATAAAACTAACTAAGTTAATGCTTCGTATATTCACCCGATATCCTCACAAGCATCTAATCCAAGTGGATCTTCCGGAGGCTCACTAACAACGGAGAAAACAATACAATGCTTAGTATCAGACCCGGCGTTGGATTGCTTGTATCGCGCCATCGTACTTAGTACTGCTACATCACATTCGTTTATTATGAACGCTGGAAAACATGATTATTAATATTATAACAATAATGTAAAATGAAAATAGATTTAAGAATTATAAAAAACAAGGAGAAGTTAATAACACATTATCAAGTTACTAAACAGTCCGGTCCAGTTAGCTCAAAATATAGTTAGGTTGCAAAAATAATTTCAGCTCTATGCGAATGTATGTAAGTTTGAATTTGGCCATACTAATAATATGATAAAACTAATTATTTGAAAAAAAAATTAACGATCACTTCTCTAGTAGAGCACAATATGTTTTATGAAATCCATTCTTGCGTAATTTTCACAAAGTACCAAATTCAGTCAAGTTAAGATAATATGAAAAAAACCCACAAGACAACATCACACACTCTTCAAAACTCTTCGAATCATAGAGACTTACATTTCCTAAAATTATAATGGCATTTGTCCATAAAATTCCTCGGTTTCGGCAAACTGCTGGGGGTTTCCAGTTCCGCGCCACATTTTCCAAGGAAACTATAGGCCACATACAAGCGCTTGACTTTGGGGTTGGTCATCGCTTTGCACTCTTCGTTCAGAGCCAGCCAGAGTATTGTTATGTCAAGCGTTTGGCTCTTGTCGTCTGATAATTTTGCCTGTTATGTAATCGGTTAGTTTTTTTTATGTAACTATGTAACTATTACGTTGTGATTTCATTTGACTTAAGTTTTTACGAGAGATTAAGAGAGCTTATAAATGTCCATAAGACTATTGGTATAAAAGTATAGGGTACAATTTTAACAGATTTCAGTCGATTCGATTCCCGGGTGTAGCATGCATATTTATGGAAATCTTTCACTGTAGTTTTATGTTATTTCTATCTATTACAATACAATATCTATCACAATATCTAATCTATTACATACAATTTTCTATGTACAATGACTAGATGTCAGGTGGCATTGGTGGCAATTACACTTTGTTGATGAAAACTTACCGTATCTTCTGCAGTGGCTCGAAGCGGAGCTTTTGGCAAAATTGTGACTGATTTTTTGCTACATGTCTCCGTCTGTTTTAAGGCACCTTTTAAACATAAACTATAATCATTCAATAATCTATACATAATAATATGTACTTAAACAGACAATAACTCATAATAATGAATAGGAAGAACCCCTTGCGTCAAGTACGACATAGTTTGAATTTCATTGTTTTATTTATTCTCAAAAACTGAGGAAAGGATGTTAAAAAATCACAATTTCTTTATTTTTTAAACCCTATCTGTATATTACAGTTTGATATAAATATAACTTCAAAGATAAACTTACCACATGGAATAAAAAATTATATCTTACTTGCTCTTCGCCATTTTTTAGAGTTCATGATATCGTAGATGTTTTCTGAATCGTATGATGGTTTACTCTATATGAAATAGAAGGAAATATTTATAGCAATAGCGTATGACATAACCTCATAAACAAAAAAAAAATGTGCATGTACTAGTGTACACACGTAAGAAGTGAAACATCTTTATGA